>JAWWEQ010009993.1:0-43453 GCA_035583055.1 Torymus tubicola
TATATGTATAAGCTTGGAGGGTACGCTGTAAGCGTATGGAAAAAACTGTATAATTCGAATAAATATTTTACCGTCGTTTCAAACAGCTAAGTTTATTCTGGTTGCTGTTCGTTTTGGTATAGATGGTGTGTATGTGAATATGCTGCAATTTAATTCTGAGTTGATAATTTAATCACAAACTTATAAACAATATTAAAACTATCGTTAAAAAAAACTAATTTTTAAGAAATATTAATAAAATGCATTTAAAAGTTTCGAAATGACCCTTATACATATTTTGTTAAATATAATACGAACATGATTTTCACTACACATGTGCTAAACCCATTTGTCTTTTACGTCACGCAAAAATAGAAAAATTCTGAATACATATATAAATATGAATAAATAAACAATCCGCACTATCTAAATGAAATTTACCCACTTTTAAAACCAATTCCGAGTTAAAAACAAATTACAACACTTGCCCGTAGCTATAAATCTAAAAAATGACCACACACTCCATATCGAATTCACCTTATCCCAATCCCATCACACACATTCATACGTTACTCTTCCACCTTCACCTACGTATACAAAATGCATACACCTACCCATCCCCCGCACACACACGACGAGTATATAAGCGCCACTATACAAGCTTTCGAAGCCGCGGGGCTCAAAGCTCACGGCGTACACGTATAATATATAGTAGTAGTAGTAGTAGTAGTCGATTTGTGCCGTGAGAGCGCACTCGCGGGGTCAAGGATCGAATTTGAATTAACGAGCCATCGACGTAAGGGATCGCGCAGCGCATATATATATATATACGCTTGTCGAGCGAAAGATCACGTGAGAGCTACTGTATGCTATATATATGTTGCACTCTCTGCGCGCGCTCATGTTCGAGGACGTGTACTTGAATGAGGAAAAGGACACAGCGCCGCGTTGTGTGTGTGTATATACATATATAACGATGCCTTTTTTCTATACCGTACACTCGATTGTTTATTAATGCCAACGAAGAATGCGAACGAGTTGTTGAGGGATTGTAATTGAGGACGATCGTTGTGCATGGTTTTGTGAGTGGTGGTTGCTGTATGGAAGAGAACAAGGTGATGATTTAATTGGTCGAAAAAAGGGGTTTGGAAGTAGTGGTTACGTTAAACTGTTGGTAATGTAGTAACAATGAATTGTTTTGTAATAAAGCGCTTTAGCCTGTCGAAGGAATAATAAACTGTGAAAGAGTTTAACGGTTCTAATGTTAAGGACTTTTTGGATTATCAATATGCAGATTATTAACCCAGTTGTTGATATGTGTCTTTCTAAAGTGATTTAAATTTCCCAAAAGAGTGTTTCCGTGCGTACAAAAAAGAAGCGAAGGCAGAATTGAGCTAGATTTTCACAAAATTTTGTACGATTTGCTACCACAATCTTTCGATAGTTTCTATATTATTAAATCGTTGTTCATGGTTTTCTAACGTAATACAGTTAACACACAACCTGCGTATACTCGTATTTTCTCTTCAAATCTCTACTATACTATACAAAAATTCTATCCAACTCCATCCAACGATATCGTGTCATCAGTATACCCGAAAATTTCTTCCGCACGGCAATTTTATAAAATCGCTCTTCATTCGTATATACTTCCACACTATACCTCAGTTTTCAATAACTATATATACCTTTTTCCACTTAATCTTTGAATTTTCCACGTACAACAGCACCCCTCATATATTCCTCAAGCTTCGCCACGTATACACAAACTCCAAACCCCACAGCTTTTAACTCGGGAACCCCGACACAATCAACTCCAATCGTCCGGACAATTGCACCAATCAAACTCCACGCGAGATTAAAGCGACAGCGCTCCTCCTGAAAATTCTCTCCCTTCCGCGCCATATCTATACCTACACGTATAGAACATCACACACACACACACATATACTATGTATACCATTGCCTCCTCTTTCTCTCTCTTTCTAGACACCCAGATGCAGCCCTCCATTTTGCGCGAGCGCGCATTGTTGCCCCAAGTGTGCAGCCCCCATTGTCGTCACTCTCTCTCTCTCTCCCTCTCTCTCTCACGTAGGGGGTCCTTTGTACCGTCCATTATTATTGTTATCGCCACTGTTGCTCGCTCGCGCTCTCTTTTTAGTTTTGCGAAGCTTTTGTGCTCCTAGGCTGCGCTGAAGCCTCCAGCTGCTACTGCGGCAAGAGAGCATTAGGCGTAAATTACCCCAGCGACTCGTGTAGTTTTCGCGCGCGCGCCTTGGTATATGCAGCAAAGAGCAAGAGAGTAAGGGGCTTTGTCTCGCAGGCGAGCTGTGCGCGCATATAGAGGTGGAGCGTCGTGTCGATGGGCTACGGTTGGCTGGCGGCTCGATGAGCCAAGCGCGCGCGCGAGCGCGCAGACTGGCTTTTTGCTATGGGTATATAAGAGGCATATAGAGGAGGAGGAGGAGGAGAAGAAGCAGAGAAGGTGCAGGCTTAGGTTTGGTTTTCGCTTCTTGAGCGCTCTGTATTACGTGCGAATGGAAGTGGTCCGGTATGTGTAATGTGCATAGGGTGGAGAGGCCAACGTTGGAATTGACTTTGTTTCGCGTTCAATGGCTAATTAGCTGTGTGAGGTTATTCAATACATCACTGTAGATTTATAAAAGAATCGAATTATTTTCGTTTAGGTTGTTACTCGTCTAATTTAATCATTTTTGTCGTTGAAAATTCTAGTTTTTTCATGTGCTCCGTTCTCTTTATGTTAGAATAGCTATTTACAAACTGAATATGCGAATTTTTATAAAATTATAGCACATTTGGAAATCAAATAATTGGAATTCCGTAAAAGCAATGGTTCGTTGAACTGGTATAAGGTACCATTGTTAATTTATTAATTTATGTTTTAAATCTAGCATTTCATACAATCATTAATTTAGAAATTGTATGTCTATATTAAAATTATGTAATGAATTATACATGCTTGTATAAATTCAACCTAATGATCGTACATTCATTTATCGTTGAAAATGACATCGTTATAATTCTTCGACAACGCTTTTATGTTACGTAAAATCATTGTATTTCTATAGAAATAATCTATAATTACACAAATCGAATTAAACTTCATAGTTCAACAGCCCAAATTTCAGTTGAAACACTGAAAACAAATCAAAACGCGACAAGTGTATGTAATTCTTCTTCAACGTTCAGCGAAAACTCGCCGCGAGTGAAAGCTGTACGCTCATTCGCATCCCCCTTCGTACAGCAAAGACGCACTTAGCCATCGCGCATCCTCACAATACCCGAGCAAACAACATTAAAATCTCAATCTTTATTCGGCCGAGGCGCGAATTTGTGCAGGTATATATATAAGCGTACACATACACACGTATAAGAAAGCGAACGTGTATACACGAGACGAAAGGGAAAGGGCAAGAGATGTGTGTCAGAATCGGGGGCTGGCTGTGCACACAGCATTATTTTTCCATGGGATCAGACGACGAAGGGCGCGTCAGTGAGGGGAGGGAGAGCAAGGAAGAGATAAAGAGGCTGAAAGGAGAGTTTAAAGCGAGAGGAGATAAGGAGAGAGAGAGAGAGAGAGAGAGAGAAAGAAAGCGCGAGCGCGGAAAAAGTGTCGATCTACGAGATAAGTTTCATTGAGTGCGTTACCGCGTGAGAATACGCGAATCAAATCTGTATTAAGTACGATTTATGGTGGTTTCTAGTCTTCTATGAGGGTATGAAGTAATATGGTAATCTCTGTTGAAAAAATTCTAATGTAAGAAACAATTAAATATGAAAATATCAATGTTGCAAATTAATTCGTAGTGAGCTAGAGAAAGTGTGATTTTTATTTTAATTCTCATTCTATATTCCTTTAGTAATGTCATAAAAAAATAAACAATAATCCAACATGCAAAGGTACGTTGATCTGCTTATATAAGATTATGTAAGAAGTTATATTCACGTGTTTTTTTGGTAATACATAATAATCCTTTTCACTCCAACAAGAACTATTTCAATAGTATATCGCGTTTATGAGTTTTGGAAAATTTCGAAAAGTGGTTAATACAACTAGATTACATATAACATATCAATGCTTTGAAAATTTTTCTATCGACGTTGAAACGGTTGTAAAGGACGTGGTAGCTTTATGTAATTTAATTGAGAGTTATTTCATTTTAATTGAATAAAATTTGAAAAGTAAATTTCATCTGCTTATTTAAGAGCCAGTTTTGTAAAAAAAATGTATTTTTTGATAAAAAAAGTACATGTAATTCCTTTAAAAATATATAAATATTGTTGGTAGCACAAACAATATGTTATCCATGATTTATATATACTTTCTAAAACGATATGAAACCACAAGTCTATTATGAATCTTTCGCAAAGTAAAGATTCAATCAAAAGTGAGAGAGCATTTCAATTACATTTTATGAATTTAAATAACACCAGTACTTTAATTCCTTATTCAAAACTTTCACGACTAATACCCTAAACCGATTTGCACAATTCACTCATTCAAGCCCCAGCGCACAGACTCGTGAATATAAAAAATTGAATCGCAAAGAATTTCGAACGAGCCAATTAGAAGCAATATCACTCAAAAGAATGGGGAAGCGGCGCAGTTGTCAGGAACAGCAAAAGAAGTTAGCAGAGCAAAAGAGTGAGAGAGAGAGAGAGAGGGGAAACAAAGGGGAACGAGCGCGTGGAGAAAAGGCACGGCGCAAAGGGAATAGAAGAAGAGAATGGGATTTCGCGCGCTCGGGCGATATTGTACATCAGCGCGCGGGCGCGAGGCAATGAAAGAAATGACGATGCATAAGTAAACGTGCGAGAGCGCGGGCGGAAGGGAAAATCGAAAGCAAGAGAGAGAAAGAGAATAAAAGAGAGAGAGAGAGAGTGAGACGAGGGGAAACGAAGAGGTAAACCAGAGGCGAGCGAAACTCCGTCGGCAGGGGGCGGATATAAATAAACGACAGGATGCAGACAGAAAAGACTCGTTGAATGCTCTATTAGCATGTGAGAATGATATAATGATGAGAGAGAGACGTGGGCGACGACAATAGAAATCATTTTAGTTGCTGTAGCGAGAATTGCAGCGTCGGCTGCTTAGGCTGGCCGAAATTAATTGGCGGAGTGCGCCGCAGTACGTTTGGTTTACACCAGAAAACACGTCTATGCGATTCTGACGATTCCTTGTTAATCTTGTGATGGTTACGAAAATAATGATAAGTTTGTTAGAAGTTAATTTTTTTCATTGAGATTACGTAAACTTGTACCTTTGAAATTTTCTTTTTAGTTAAGTACTTCTTAAATAATAAGGTAATATGGTCTTACGTGTTTATTTTAAAACAGAATATAATTTTACAATCATTATTGTTTTCTTTCTAGAGATGTGTTTTTTCTTGGGACGATTGTCATGTGTTTATGTTTGTAAATATTTAAATTTCAGAATTTTTATATCATGTATATCAATCAAAATTTATTATTATACATTTCTATATTATAATATAATAAGAAAATAAAAAGTCTTATAACCTTACAAAAAACAGAATGTCTTAAATTACTTTACTTCTTTATTTTAAAAAATTTTACAAGAAAACAAGTGTTTACCATACATGCTTTTGTTATTTGTTCATTTTTAAAATACTTTTACCTTTAACTTTCATGCATCATAATACCCACACACATACACACACACACAATTCTCGTCATTCAACCAAAAAAGAAAAAAATTGAAAAATTCTTATCGTAACAAAGGTAAAACAAAACGTATACTTAACGAGAAAATTCAACAAAACAGTTAGCGATCACGATACAGCCAAAGCCAAACGATACGCCGCCACCGCTGGATTACTTACAAGCAAAGAAAAGGGGCCGAATAGTTCGCGCTATTAAACCGCGAGTATATAATAATACTCATAATAATCGTTTCGCGTATACGCTATCCGATGATTCTCTCTATATCCCTTCGCTCTTTGCATCCCCTTCAGCATAGAAACGCACACATACACGCGCGTGTGGCTTTTCCTTCCGTTGACATCGACAATCGAACGAATGTATGTATATATGTATGTGTGTGTGTGTGTGTGTTTCTACGAGCCTCAATAGAGTATATTCAGCATATTTTTTTCCAAGTTCCGCTCGAAAGTTCGCCCAATGGGGGAGGAAGAAGTCTATAAGAGACAAAGGGAGCGTTGTTGCGATGCGTAAGCTGATTTCCTTTTGTCCCGTGTTTATGAAGCCGAAGGGTTGTGTTGCTGTGTATTCTTGAGGTTGTATACACGGGATTTCATGCGTTGGCGATTATGATTTTTTCATCGAGTTGTGTAAGCATAATCGCTCGCCTGCGTATTTATAGCCATTATTTCCTATATTCTTTGAAATGTATTAGTCGTTCGATTATATAAAAACATTCTTTAACATATAATTTTGCTGCATAATTTAACGCGAGCCTATTTATCCTTTCCTCTGCATGCTACTTTACCAGATATATATATATATACATGCAGTTTATACTAATTTTTTATGGCATAAACTGGACCGTAAACTTATGAAAATTTAGTTTTTCTCCGACTACAGAATTATAATATACCACCCCTAACTCTCACTCCTTCACCCGATAACCCCGCACATCAGCTTCAACGGCGCTATGCGCCAAGCACATTTTATATACCCACAACAGTGAATAAAGCATCCTCGACTCACCCCCACATAGCATCCAAGCAAAACAACGCGACACCCCTTGCCTCTTCCTCCCCTCCAAGAGAATCATCCGCCACACCATTGACCCGACGATCCCTTTCTCCAATGACACACACGCAGAGACACTCTCGTACGACGCGCTCTCGTCATCAGCGCTGACGCGTCTATATGTATACTTCACGCACACTCGACGCGCCTTCTGAAAAGGCCGAAACTTACCACGTGCTACACACACACACACATACATACAACTTCGTACACACCCCTTTTACAGCTTACCTTTATCGTGTGTGCACGCATGATGATGAATACACGTGCTACGCGCGTGTCTTTCGCCCGCCCGCGTAATTGCGTTTCTCTCTTTGTGTGCCGCGCACGCGTGGAGCCGAGGTGAAATCCGATAGACGTGTCTGTATATATATATGATGTGTAGGGTTGCTTCGTCGCGCAGGTGTAGTCTCTTTTTTTTCTCTCTCTTTCGCGAGGGTGCATACATTGAGGTTTTCCCGAGGTGCGCATGTATCGTCGTCGTCGTCCTTCGGTTGTTAGCGACGATGAGGAGAGACACACGATGATGCGCACAAGTGCGCCCGCTGTCTTTTCAACGTCGAGGTGTAGCAGTAGCAACGTCGTACAGTAAGGCTTTGACGTGGTTGGTGATGGTTTCAGGAGAAGGAGGAGAAAGTGTTCCACTGACTTGTAGAGACTCTGGGCTGTGAATAATGTAAAGGCGGGGAAGATGATGATGATGATGGTAGTGGTTGCGATGGTGGATGAAAGTCATTGGGGTTCACTTGTACACGTGGTGTCTGATGATGATGGAATTGTTTTGTATATAGGACTGGACGTATAGGAATGTTATGTTTAGTTACCATGGATTTCGTTAACACGTCTCTGATGCTTTTCTGTATTAAACAGTACGTAAGTTCTTTATATTAATCTTTTTTATAATTTTCTTTTTACAGTTACAATTGTGCATTATAAATATGTTACATTTGACAGGAAATCTAAAATTTTCACAACTTCATACTTAAAATTAAAATGTCGATTTCACATTCTATAAACAAAGATTCTGCTTTTTCTTGTCGTTGTTAATATTAACTTTTCTCTGTCAAGTTAAATCAACTGAATTAGAAAAAGAATCGTACATCTTATTTTTTGTATGTTCTTTTACAAAACAAATCATTGTTCAAATCATAACTGTACTATCTATACGCAGAACGAAAAACTTTTTTAATATATACCATAATCTTGAAATTCTTAGCACCACGCTATTACACCACTTATAGATTTACATCGACCACTCGCTGTATCACTCACACCCGTACAATTAACACGACCGAAACATCGATCTCGTCCACCACAACGATGTTTGCTCTGATTAACAACCAAGCAGACACCGACACGAGACGAAAAGTAGGCATGATAATTCCGGGCTTAGTTTTGCGGCTAATCGAAAAGCTATTTGCGCGCTTGGAATGAGAAGGCGAAGGGTAGGACAAGGGGCGCCGTGTGCTATATACTCAGTAGAATCAACACGCGCGCGAATTAATACAGGCTCACTTGTAATTTCGTGACTTCGTTAGGTAGAAAGCTATGGGGCCGCTATACGGGGCTCCTGAAAAAGTAATGAGAGATGGATTTTAAAAGCAGAGGGATGTTAATGCAGCCATTGGATCCATTGTACGATGAACCGAATTAATTACATTGGAGTTGAGAGTAAATGGAAGTTGAAGTATTTGAAAATTATTTTTCGAGTTAAAAGTAAAGTTTTATTATCAATAATGTTGCAGATACAATCTTTCAACATCCGTAAGACTCACATACTGAAAGGTTCACGTTTTGTTTCTCGAAATCTAAATATACTTTACCAAAACGTCTATAATTTCGAATAAAAAAACTAATAAATCCAATTAATCGACTAAACCGAAATCGACTTATAATATTTAAACAAACACTCACCTTCTCTTGATACCCCAAAACAATAAGAAATCAAGGATTAATATATCCCTACACACAATCCCGTACATATACCAGCTATTATCCTAAAGTGGCCAATGACCAACCACGCGTCAAATCGCAAAACAACCGCGTGCCAGGATCGAACAATACACCGCGAGAAGCAAAACAATCGTCACGCCTGTCCGACCACACTTAACACCCTGTGTATACGCGTACGCCTCAAGCGTAAAACGAAGTCTCTCTCTTTCTCTCTCTTTCAGTTATAAAAGAACCAGGGCGACGACACATGCGGCGCGAATTGCCATGGCCAGTGGCCGGAATAATCGCACGTGTGTGTGTGTGTATGTTATCGCTGCGAAAATTGCCCCGAGGCAAAAGAGGGGCGAGGAAGAAGAAGAGACAGCCGTTTTGCGTCGACGCTAGGGTATATAACGTGCGTCTGTGTATAGACGGGTCCGTGTACACCCTCGTCGCGTACGTTAGTAACGTCGTTATACACGCTAACTCGATCATGGTGGGCTGTGTGGGTGGATGGGGAAGAGAGAGAGAGGGAGAGAGACTGTCCGATACAGGCGAGGAGATAATGTACGTAGCGGAGTGCAGATGGGTCGAAGCTTTGATGCTTCGTCGTGATGGTGATGCTGATGTTGTAGACTGCGTCGATTGTTTTCCTAATGCGAAAGTTAGTTGTCGTCGTAGTGGCTTGTGAGTTTGTGATCACCGTGTGTGTTTATATATTTGTTGTAGGTGATGCAGTTGTGTGTTGTATTCACAATTATCTTTATAACATATTTTTTCGAAAACGACACGGAGAGAAATATACGAATAAAAATTACTAGATTTTATTGTAACCAGGGAACAGACTCACAGTGTCAAAAAATTTACTATAGTTTCTAGCAAAAATTGCTAGAAATATAAAAAAAATTAGCAGATGCATATATAGCAAATTTTGCTAGAAACAACAATAAATTTTTTGATAATGCGAATCTGTTTCTCGGTTACAATAAAATATAGTAATTTTTATTCAATTATTTCTCTCCGTGTACGACTGGATCAAGTGAAAAAAAATTACTTATTACTAAATTATTTTTCAAACTTTATGAAAAAATAATTAATTAATTACTGCATTATTTATTCAACAACTTACTATTGGATTAAGATTCTGCTTCATTCTGTTACACTAATACATCAAACGAATTTAAAAAAAAAAAAATTCTTATTAACAAAAATTCGAACTTATATTATACTTATATACTTATTACATATATAACTTAAATTTATAAGTTATATAACCATATATCGTAAAAAGTTATTGACGAATTTTATACACTTACCTAAATTGGCAATTCCTCCTTTCAACACTTAAACCAATTATAAATCTACCAAACCCATAATCATCATACACATACATGCACGCGCACAACATCAGGACGTGCATTTGAAGGCGCGTGCACGAGAGACTAGAGCGAGAGCGAAGTGTCCGCAACATCGGCAGATCCGTTATCCGGAATTTATTGTCGTTTGATTGTGCGCGCACACTTATATACATATATATATATATATATATATATATATATAATAGCGCGTGCTCGTGACGTGCGCCATCGCCACCGGATATCGCACCCCCCGTACGATTTATCGGTCTTTGATAGCCTCGGGGCGCGTCGGCAATCCATAGCGCCGGGGAGACGCCCGCGCTTCATGAGGCGAAAAGCGATCGCTATAATTGGACCGCTTTCATACCGCCCGCGGGGGTCTATTCACGGTGGAACTGCAGGGTTAGGGGGAAGACTTTGATAGTGTTTATTAATTCTTTGCGGTTGGCGGTGTACAAGGAGGGATAAATTGTGGGAGGAGTTTTTGTGGTTGATATGAGGTTTTTTGAGAATGATATACGTAATAAGCGTAATAGTGTATATAGCGTTGATTTTGGGGGTATAAAATGTACCGAAAAATAACTTTTAATACATTCTGCGATTCTTATGCCAACGACGACGAAAGCGTTCGAAAAACCATTCAACGCATTCCGACGCGCGAACCCGAAATCTCCGTGCGAGCTTCGATTTCAAGTTTACTCGTCCCAAACACTTACCGCACTTACCTCCCAATACTCCTTCCCTCTCTTGCTCATCGCAAACACAGTATCGGACAATCTTCTTCCCGAGAAAAAAATCCACAACACGAGAAAGAAATTCTATGCTCTTCGTCTGCAGCTTCTCACACCGACCGAAAAACCACCATCGCAGTACGCAGGCATATATATATAATATATACAACACAACCTGTAACCGTGACTAAGCCATCAGTCGTCGCTGCGGGCGTGTTTGTCTTCGGTAGTATAAGGGACGGTTTGCCCATAACACGAGGAGCTCGACTTTAATTTCCGATTAGGCGCCCGCTGTGGCAGGTACGTATACATAGGTATATATATATATATATATATATATATGTATACACACATACCTATACATACACACGCCTGCCTCTCTTTTGGCCCTGTTGGCCATAGAGTTAATGGGCCGTAAAATCCGTACGGGCGCAACCTGTCGACACACGTTGCTTTTCTCTCTCTTTCTCCCCTCTTTTGACGTTTTAACGAGGCGTTTTTCGCGCCACCTCGGCGGCGTATATTAGGATAGGGCCGAAGGGAAAATGCGGATTTGGGACTAAATTAACTTGTATAGACTAAACGGCTTTTCTCGGCTGACTTGTGACGTTTGACGGTCGGAGATGACTTAATTTTTTTTCTTTCTTTCTTTTGACGTTGTTTGCGGAATAGGATAGACTTGTGGTTTTGGGACTGCGGGTATATATATATATATATATATAGTATTGAGGGTAGTGGTCGTTAAAGTTTAATGAACAGTTCCGTGAGGTGGTTTTATTTTCTTTTTTTTCAGTAATCATCGGTTTGTTATAATCCCGTAATAGACGATAATATGAGGTTAGATGCGTAGTCAAAAATCTGGATTTAAAATAATAGGTTATGTCTTAGTAAATTATATTTTAAACACAATTATTTTCCTAATATCAAAGTAAACTCCAATTTTGCTGCAGTTCGACTAGATCAACAAGACTAAATTTTTCTCATATCCCATTCTCAACTAATCCAATCTTAGAATTCTTCTTGTTATATACAGTATAGAGTTTAAAATTCTATTTAAAAATCGTTCCTATTATCAAATATAAATATTTCATAAATTTTTTTTATTATTAAAAAAACTGGTCTTTCTTATACTTCACTTAATTGCTTCACTGCAACATATATTCACACCGATTTCCCATTGCCGAAAATTCTCAAACCTACATACGTACTGAATATACACACAGACACATCCAACGGAACACCTCAATCTTTCTATCTCACTCACTCTCTCGCTTGCTCTGCGCCACCCAACGATGATGAGAAACTCGGTGGCTCGAGCTAGCGAGATTTACGAAGGAAAAAATCAATACACGCGTCCGCACGTCGAGAGTAGAACTTTTGTGCCTCGTCACGCCTCTCTGCTGCTGCTGCTACTACCTCACCGATTCTATCTCGCTCGCGAAGCGGAAAGCTGTTTACATAGCGCATTGCTACGGACGCGGCCGTGTGCGCGCGGTCTCTTGAAATAACAGTTTCTCTCCTTCTTTGTCTCTCTCTTTTCCCCAGGTCGGAGGGAGAGAAAGATCCTCGCGCGAATATATATATACATCTTCGGAAATCCATCCGTATACGTGGACCCGTTGGGCTTCTCTTTTCGTTGTCCGCGAGTTGCTTGTGTGTACTTTGCTCGTGCGCTATTTCGTGAACGTGTGAGCGGTGGGTTCGGTCAATACGCCTATATATATACAAACGCGTCGATGTTTTATATATATACGTAAGCGGGGATTCTTGATGCTTTTTCCTCTGCACGTACGGACGTAATCGATTTTCGTCGCGGGATTGGAAAACTCGCGCGGGAGACGAGCTGTTGGTGCGAGGAAGCGGTGAAAGTGGATTTCAATTTTAAATCGTACTGTATTGAATTTGTGAGATCCCTATCCTTATAATACTTTAAGATAGGTAATTTTATTTTTTTTTCTCATATCTATATAATGCGTAGTAGTCAAATATTACTTGAAAAGTAATTATAGTATACTGCTACAATAAGAATGAGTCTGTAGTATTAAAAACAAATTCGTTTTCCTGGTTTGATTCATTCATTTAAGTAAAAGTAATATAATTCACTTCGTACATTAAAAAGAATAAAATTTTCAATTTTTATTGAAATAGATGTTTTATAATAAAATATTGTTTATAGAAGCTTATATCGGTATAGAATCAAATTTAGTAAATGTCAACTTCTGAAAATCAACCCCAAACTACCCTCAAAAAAGGCAATTTTTTTCGTATTATTTTTTAACGTCTCTAGTAGTCTTAAAATAAATTTTTAACAAAATCCCTCGGAACTATACCGTTTCAAGCTAAGGGTGCAGCTGGGACAACGAAAAAAAGTCGGAAATCTGACATGAATACATCCAAAATCCCTATACGCCTTTAAACTAGTATACTACAAATTTTCAAACCAACCATCCAATTATTATCGTTAAATCAACTCTCAATACCTCTTTCACTCACTCCGCCTCTCCACATTATCCTCGAAATCTGAAAAAAACTGCAACGACTCTTCCAATATCAATCGATAAGTCATGTATATCCTCACAGAATCGCCGCACCAATGCAATACCAACGACTCTCTCTCTCTCTCTCTCTCTCTCTCTCTTACTCTCCTTCTCTCTCTCGAAGGGCGCAATTCCAAGTGGCTGGCGTGTTCTCGACCTTGCGCTCCGCGATAAAAAGGCTTTAACGAACGGGAGAGTCGTTGACAAAAGTAGATAAGACTCTCGAGCGCGCGAAAGCGAGAGCGCGCGCGCGCCACAGCGCAAATCGAGAACGCGGTCACTTGATTCTACAACTCGCGTTGCGTCGCACGTCGTGTACGGTCTGTGTATAGTTGAGCGAGTGGGATGAAAAAAAAACTGTGTGTGGAAGAAGAAGATGAAGGAGGAGGTGGAAGGAGAAGAGGAGGAGGAGCCGATATATATATGAATGACAGAGGACGTAGCGATGAACGATCCTTGATTGTAATACGCTTTGCTTTCGATGACTGTATATACTTCAAGCGGAGACGACGCGTCATACGGTCAAATGCGCGTGCACACGCGCGGACACTTATTGTCATTGTGATTGCTCTTGGAAGAACTTATAAATATGTTTTTTTTTATTATTATTATTATTTCGGAATGAAAAGATTATTATAATACACCTTTATTATAAAAAAATAATATATGATTTTTATACAGAATTTATAGATTCTTAGAAATTATGTTACGTAGTTACTAATTGTATAGTACGCATATTAATAGATTAATTTCCGAGCATACTAATCTCAATAATAACACAATCCCAACTACCAACGTAGTGTAAAAAGCTCACACATTACCAGGCCCAATTCTTTCTCACCTCACGCGCACTTTCAAACCCTTAACTCTTGCACACTGCAGACATCCTCGAAAATTGTCAGTACGCGGGTAACACAGCTGTGGCTGTACTCTCGAGATACCATCGTCATCGTAAAGTTCTCTCTTTGACGCGGAGGCATAATGTGCAGTAACTCACAAATCCACATATACGTATATAACTCAAGGCCCAACTTACAGCGTACTTAACGCACCGAGGGACAATAAACTACACGCGAGTACGCACTCATATATCACAGGGGTCCGTTAATGGTAGGAAGAGTTAAAGGGCTTTTGGTACGCGCCGCAGCAGTAACGCAACAGCTCCAAAGCTCTCTAAGCTATGTATACGATGACAATGGCGAACATGCACGCATTATACGTCGAGGTCACGAGTTATTTTGCAGAGAAGTTAGTGAGAAAAGGATATACTCGCGATGGTTTTTCCCGATATAAAAATGTACACATAGGAGATTTTGATTATTGTATGTAGGGTAGTAGGGCCCCTCCGTGGAATAGGGTCCTGAGAATCTCTCGCGTTCGTATTTAGAGTTTCTGCGTGCGTGTGTGGAAGTGGGCACTCGAAGGATGTGCAGTGGTGCTTCTGGGTGAAGAGGTGCTTTTGGTCGGTCAGTAGGTATAGCACGGTAACCTAAATGTATATATATTTATACGTGCGAAGCCCAAGTGTGAAACTAGTTTTGACGTTTTTTTTTCTCGTTGAGTAACATCTTTCATGTATATATACTTCTGTATAGCCTAAGTTGTAATGTAACACGAGGACGCCTGTGTATCCCTTGTACTTATAATTTTTTAGTTTCGAGTATCATAACACATTCACTCAGCAATGTTTAGCGAGAATCTTATTGGCAATATTCATTCCATTCTTTTGCTTGAGAGATCTTAAGCATTTGTTGGCACTTTAAGTCGCTACCATAATTGACATACGTTGGTATATAATCTTCAGGCAGCAGTATTTCTTAGTACTTATATACTTAGTACTTTTATCACCTAATAGACATTTAGTATCTCACATTTAGACGATATTCAATGTCGTAGGTGTTAACAAAAGTTATTTATACTGTCGAAATCTTCTCATTCACGATTCATCGTAAACTTGGTTAACGGTTACAACTCTCGCCTATATAACTTGGTAAACTCCCTGCGCACAGTATAAGCTGCACTCGCCTTGTCCAACAACTTAATTCTCAACTTCAAATCTCGCGCACCACCACTCGAAATCCCGCAGGCGCTTTTACACTACATCAGAGACCAACTATACGCGCATATCACACAAGTCCTCAAAACCAAAAAACGCCTCTTCCATACCCGAAAGGATGCACACACATACACATGCGCACATTTATATATTCGCGCGCAATGAAAAACTTTTTCATGCCACTTGATTTCGAATGCGTACATATAACGCGCAGACCGCACTGCTCATGCTCTCTAATCCCGCGAATTTTTCGCCGCCACCTATATATATATATGCGGCTACGGCTATTCCTCGATTTTTCGTCCCGCGAAATTCCTTTGTGATGGGCCATTGTGCGCGAGTGTGAAGTGGAAGTAATCCGTATAGTACGCCTGGAACGCGATGGTGTGTATAGAGAGAGAGAGAGTACGATGCGCCGGATTATAACGCGCGCTGTCATAAGCAGACCGACCCGAGAGCCGATTCAGATCTATCGCGCCCTAATCGCGTTGTTCAATTGCCGTAAAAGCGGTTTTACACACCCGTTGTGGTTTATGTCTGTGTGTATGTATGTGCGCGCGTGTATGAGTATAGTATATGTGTCTGCGTGAATGTGTGAAAGGACGCTACGCGACGGGACACATCTCTCTCTTACTCTCACTATTTTCTTTCATAACTCATGCGCGACCCGAGTGATCGATCGCGTACGCTCGACCGGCCGACACGGGCGGTTTTTATTTTTTTAATGCAAGAGCGCCGTGTTGGGTTTGCCAGTCTGTACGTATATATGCGGTGACATTCTCAAAACACAACGATCTTGGAGCCTTATGCTCTCTGATGATGAGGTTTTCCAGTTTGCGCTTGAAGAGTTGTGGATGTGGTGGTACATACATATAGATAGACAAATATGTAGTGGAAGTTCGAAAGCTATACGATGTAGTAATCGTATATATACGTTAATGATATCTGTAATGTTGGTGTCTTGTTCGGATAAAATACGAAAACAAAATTATGAGGATTTTTTTATAGTGATATAAGGTTTACTTTGAAGGATTTGCGTAACCGATATTAAGGAAAAAGATATAATTCCATTAATGATACGAAAATTATTGCGTACAAAACATTGTCGTTCTACTGTGATTTATGTAAATTTAAATAATTTTATCCACTATATTGTATCATGTTGTTACATATTTGGATAAACCACTTTATAAATGAATTTTACATTAGATCAATATTAACAACTATCGTATTATGATTGCAGGTGAAAATCTGGTTTCAAAATCACCGATACAAGTGTAAAAGGCAAGCGAAAGAAAAAGCGATGGCGGAACAGAACGCACAAAATCAGGTAAGCTATGTTTATATTCCTACTTCTTATACCTACCAAACATCCATATAACAAAAATATTATTAATCTCTACCAACAACGTCGACTTTAAAAATTTCCAAATATACCTTTATTCTTCCATAATACCTTATATAGCAAGATTAATAATCTCGACAAATCACCTACCCTATGCCCGAACAACAAAAAACCCCAACCACCAGCTCTCCTCAGTTATCTCGCAAAAAACCTTGTTTATCTACCTCGCCGTTAAAAAAAAATCGCATAATCTCCGTTCGCACATCGCGTACGTGTCGTGTCTCGTAATCTTCACTTGCTCCCGCGCGCGCGCTTGCGGGAGATAAAAAAGCGCGCGCGCAAAAAAAAAGTGCGAATCGTGCATAAAAAAGCAGGCTGCTGCTGCTTTTCGATCGTGGCGATACGCACGACGACGACGACGACGTCGAGGAATATATTATTGCACGGCACGTATGCGGGATCACGAAGAGTGGAGGTTATATACATGTCGTTGTCGACGACACACATAATTTTGAATACAAATGTGTACGCGGGTTTTTGTACGCCCGTGCGCTGAAATGTGCGCTTGCATAATTTATTCGACTTGCGACGCTGCCTTTTTCCACCTCCGTCGACACTGATTTTCATCGTCGTTTCAGTGCTATCGCGCGTGTGGTTGCTTATAAGTGCGTGTAGTTCGGATGTTCTTTTGCAGTTTTAGGAATTCCAAGTGGATATATGTATTGTCACGTGTGTGGCTGCGATGAGTATCTTCTCTTATTATATGTATAGTGAAATGTTCGGGGATGACGTTGTTTTATTTGTTTTCGATGTTTTGTGATGGTTGTTTTGAATTTTTGTAGAATATTCGCTTGTGTATCATTGGAGGTTGTTGTCGGAGTTGAAATTCTTGTGTAATATACGGTAAAATTCGATGAATTCTAAGATAAAATGGAAAAGGGAAAACCTAAAGATTATTTATTATATAATCAGTAGTAAACTACGAATAATAATACTCGAGTAAAACGTATAGTATACTGTGTAGCGAATGCAAAAAAATTGGGTGAGAAATTGAATATACATGTGCACACAATAATTGAATACCGGTTGTCAGAAATAAAGTGATATTTATTAAAACATAAATGAACTATTAATCAGAATCGATATACCATGTACATCTGTCGTTTACTGTTCGTTTTCTCATACTTCTTTCTCTAGGAAGACAAGTTTTAACCCTTAGAAAGAAAGTAAACCAATTACTCGGTGGTTGCAGTATCGGTGCTCCATTCTTGAAAATGGAGCACACAAGCAGTTGGCAAATTTAAAAAAAAAATAATCGTGGTGTCAAATTTCTACTACAGCTGCAGAAGAATCATACTCCGACCGATGAAAAAAATTATTATATTTCTCAGACAATTATTCCATTATATTATTGTATACATCCCACTGCTAATAAATCGAATTTTTCATTTACTGACTTACCAAAATAGTCGTCCAGCCAAACAATAAAACCACTCTCATTCATTCCTCAAAACCTATACGACCGATAAAAAAAATCGCGTAATACCGGTTCTTTAACATTTACTAGCTTCCCCGCACTATACAAAACAAGCTACGCACGCATGTATACACACATATGCCGACAATACGGCACGTACATCCGATGTAAACAAACGTAACCTTCTCTCTTATATACGTACACCTCTTACCGACCAACCGAGAAGAGGTCGCTATAAAAAAAACGATAGAAGGAAGCTATATAGGATGCGCGCCTCGATGGTCGCCTGATAATCATCTCGTACTGTACACTATACCCGCCCTCTACTATACCACGCGGCACACGCGATCAGCTATAATATATATATATCACGTCGGGCGATCGGCTAATGGCGTAACAATAAGGCCGCGTTTAATGGAGCCGAAAGCAATCTCGCCGAGCCGATCTATCTATCTCCCTCTCTCTTTTTTTCTCTCTCCCGCTTGCGACGACGACGCGAATTACAACATTGTGCTGCTCCCTCCTATATCTGTGTGTGTATATACTCGCATAGCCGCCCCATAATTTACTCGTTAGTTTGCCTTTACCCCCGCGTGCGCAAACTTCGTGGGGGCAATAGAGATAGAGAGGGAGAGAGAGAGTGATCAAATAAGGGGAGAGAGCACGAAAGGCGGAGGGTCAATATAATGAAAGTGGAAAAATATGAGGCGGAGGGGAGAGAAAGAGTTGGGAAATTTCGGGTGAGCTGTAGAGGCGAGGTGAAGTTTGGTCTGGGGATTTTGGGGGATTAATTTTAGTGGGTATAAGAGGAGGAGGGGCGGGAGCCAGTTGATTTGGGCGTGATGTTGATTAAAAAGTTCTTGTAGTAGAGATATGCTGAGCAACTGGTTGAGAAGTGGGTGTGGATCGTGCTTCTTTATCTGCAACGCGGCTGGTTTCATGAATAATATAATATTATTACGTAATGGATTCCGATAGACAAGCTGATACTTATGTTCAATGGACGATAATTGTGATCCTGATTCAAACATTGTGCAGGTTTAGTTGTGATGTTGCCGTTGGCTAAAATACTTATTACCAAATATATTATTGAATGCTCAATATTTTCTTTTACAGTTAATTCCACAATTTCTTAGTAATACATTCACGCACTCACTCTACATAATAAACTTAATATAATGAATAATTTCCGCAAAATATACCTACCGTATTTTTCCTCAAAAATTAATCTAACCACTTCAGCTAATACAAAATCCAAAACCAACCACGGCTATAACAAAATAATAAACCTGCTCTATAAACTTCATCAGTCTGTTATTAAATTCGCTGAACACGCGCGCAAACCCAGTTACTTATAGTACAACTCCACCCCCACAAAACCGTACACCGCACGTACGAAATTCCCCGCATCTTTCGTATAGTTTTATCACAGCTGGTTGGCCGCACCCTCTCTCTCTCTCTCTCTCTCTTTCTCTCCCTTTCGTCTCGACCTATCGGCGCGCGTGCGCGCGTACACATCGCGATACGCGTAATTGCGCAAACGGCCAGGCCACTTGTCCGCGCGCGAATTTACTCTCGGCCGCCCGCTGACGCCCTCGGCATTTCTGATTAGAACGCCAGAGCATAGTGTGTGTGTGTGTGTGTGTGTATGTGTATTGTGCCGACATGGCGCGTTTGCTAAAGCACGCGCGTGGGGCTATATATACGTGTTTGTGTAGGAGGGAGAGAGCAGAGGGAAACGGGGGAAAATTTCTTTTCTATTAGATTGATTGACGGGCTCTTATTTTTCTTGGTCTTATAGTTAAATATATTGATGTGTAGGTTCGTGTATGGAATGGGTATTTTGTTAACAGATTATTAATTAAAAATTGTAACCTTACGAAAATTCGTTAATTTATAAATTTCGAGAATTCAACAGGGTGAAGATTTTCTATTCTTGCTTAAAATCATCTACTTTTCCCATTTGTCAAACGATTTTTTCAACATTTTTTAAAAACATTTTATGAAATCGCTATAAAATGCTTAGGGATCGTTAGAGAAATCATTTCACATAGAAGAAAAATTATAATGATGTACATATGTAAAAAATATTGTTGATAACAATTTTGATAAATGTAAAAAGCCCACGTTATTACAAGACAAATACAATACACATAAGCTCAAACTTTCTAACAAAATAAATTATAGTATACCGCGCACACTTGTGAGTTTGAAAAGAAACCGCTTAATTCACGCATGATGAACATCGATTTGCACTCACACATGATATACACAAGGAGAACCGAGGCTGCACTGTCGCTCTAAAACGTCGGGAGATTAAACGCAAGACCGAATGTAAACATAGAGTCTCGAATCGAGGGCGCGAGAGAAATTAAGATCTCGGTCGTCACGTATACGCGCGGCGTTCGGCCACAAAGATATACGTATATACACACAAACGCGCGATATGTGGAAAAAGTTTGCAATTGCTGTGGCTGATGTATATATGTGTATGTACGTGCGGAGTGGGCTTGAGTTCCGGTTAGCGAGCGACTCTCAATGGCGGCGGTGAGCGCAGAGTAGCTTCTTTTTAATCGCAAGCGCCGCGTGCGGCTTTTTTCCGCGAGAGCTCCATGCACGCACGCCAATGATGACGACCGTCTGACACATATATATGTATAATGTACAAGCGGCTTTTGCGCGTCCGTCGCGCGATGCCAGTATAGTCGGTTTGCACGTGCGATACAGCAATTATTTTATTTTAATTGCCCGTGTGTTATTTTTGTCCTTTTCTATTTTTGGGGTATGACGGTACAAATCAAACTATTACAATTGGGTTAGAAATTACTGTTCTTGAAACTGCTACAATTTACAGTAAAATTATTGTTTAAATAGTAAAAATGACTAAATAATAGCAATTTTTACTATGTATAATATTGTAGTAATTTTCATGTGAAAATGAGTTTGTACCTAAAAATAGCAATTTTTTCATAGAATGATTTTTCGTGCTTAGCATTCTTCAACAAATATGTTCGTCGAAAAATGCCAAGCATATTTCACATATACTAAAGCTTTTTCGCGTATTCGCTGATAAAACATTTTTTCATTTGTTACGAAATAAAATTCTATGCGAACTAAGCGCGCCATACTTCGTTACTTAAAATACTTTTCAAACTTTTGTATTTCGCAATAATTTTTCTCTCATACATTTCATATAAAATTTTATATTTTTTTCAAACCCATGCACTGTCAACACTCTCTGCTCTCTATTTTACTGCTATACTATATCAACATAAAACATGGAAAAAAATTATATATTTGCTGTTTCTATTAATCCCATCGACATGTTCATATATAGATTTAACATTTAATTTTCAACATTAAATTTTCATATATATACAACGCGCACCAATACTAGCAATTCAAAATCACGAAATACACGGTATTACAAGCTAAAAAAACCAGCTCACCTCGCTCGACTACGCGCAGGTATGTATAATATACACTGCACTCACACACATAAACTTTTCCCTTTTCCTTTCTCTCTCTCTCTCTCTCTCACTCTCTTCTTCCGCCGTTTCTCCCTCCGTTTCTCCCTCCGTCTATACACACGCTGGCAGTCGTCGCGCAAAAAATTTCTCTCTCTCTCTCTTGCTTCGCCGCGAAAAAAAAGAAGTAGGTAGGGGAGCAGTAGCAACAGCAGCACGGAAACGGCCTCTCGAGAGGGCCGTGCGCGCGAGTCTCCGCCATCTTTGGTACAGTCCGCGGCAACACCTGGAGCTTGCAACTCCATCTTCCACGAGAACGATCGATTCCTCTCCTCGCGTTTTGTATGTATATATATACAACATCTACTAATACATATACGTATACACTTGCTCAGCGCGTTTTTCTTTCTCTGCGCCCGCGCGCTGCTTTGTCGCGCTAATAAGTGCTGATGACGAGAGTTTCGCTTTCAGAGCGAGGACGCGCAGATAACGCGAGCGTTTCTTTCTGTCTTTCTCTGTGTGCGGCTCTGCGTTTACCTTTGTGCAGTGAGAAGAGAACAGAAAGAGAGAGAGAGAGAGAGAGAGAGAGAGAGAGAGAGAGAGAGAGAGAGAGAGAGAGAGAGACGAGGCAGAGGTCGACTTTGCGTCATAAGCTGTTTTCAGTTCTCGAAATTTTTAAGAGCTGCGCGAGGACCTTTTTTAGACGCGGTTATTAGGCGTTTTTGAGAAATTACTCGCGACAGCTTTGTATAATTACTCGAGAATAGGTTTTTTTTGCTCGCAACTGGATTAAGTCTATTCAAAAGCATTTTTAGTTCTTGTAAATATATAAAGTCGAATGGTCGTTTGCGGCAATTTACTAATTGATATTGCCAATTAGCGAATTATTTTATTTTCATTTCATTTCTCATCAGCACAAAGTAATTATTACTATTAATTAAAGTTTCTGAAGAAAGAGACATTAACAAGAAATGTATAATAAATAGTTTTACTACAACAACTATAGTTAATACGAAGTAAAATCATGCTTTGTCACTCTTTCAATAAATGTCCTCTTATATTTTTATTCAACTTCTTTAATCATCAATCGAGATCGTGTTCTTAATTGAATAAAGAAAAATTCTTAATACAACAATACCGCGTAACAAAGAACAAATCGTTTTGATCACGGCAATACGATTACACCTATAACGATTTAATGGCCATTCGATTTTAAACCCTCTTGAATTTACTAAGGCTATTCAATTTTAGTCGAGGCAGTTAAGATATCTCAATTGCAATACAATTATGTAGATCATGTATATACATACACGAAGCATTCATACTTTCATAATTTCATTTTTTCATACTTTACTTTTCCTTTATCGAGTATTATAAATAGATGTAATTAGGAAAGTATTAAATTAATGTAATTAATTTTAGCAATTTACTATATTAATAAATTTACATATAATTATGCCAGCACTGCGGAAGTGGGATTGATGGTACTAACAATATTTTAATTAATTGCATCCATCCTCGTAATAATATCAGTTTTTCGCGACAGAAAATCTACTCCACTGTTACTGAATGTTGGGCGTAAGTCAAACTCGTACTTTTCCCGATGTAATTATCGCGACAATTTTATTTTTACCTCGTTTTCTGTAACAAGCAAACATAATTAGAGATTTTATCGATTAACGAATTAACAACGCTGTTATGAAGGCTTAGTAAGAGTTTGCGTTTGTTTGTATAATTTCGATTTTGTTATTTTTTTGTTATTTTTGTATGCTGAAAAGAATTGGACCAATAATTAAGTAGCATTCTATAATTTTTGATAAAGTATAATAAAAACTAAAACAAAATACCACTTTTAAAGGACGTTTTTCTTCTTCAGTACCTTAAAAATAAATTTCCACTTTTTTACAATCAATGAAACCTTACTCAAAAGTGCCAGCATAAAATTTCTCAAATATATCATCTGCTCGACCTCTCAACTAATCCATGTAAAAAACCACCCAACATATATAATTAACCGCGACTTGATTAACACGCCGTCCACTATAATCATATCACACAACTACACGCCACTACAACTATATATATATCTCTACACCCTCGAGAGCTTACGCATCAAGCACAGACGCACGATATGTAATAGAGGCGCGCATAATAGAAACGCCGCTCGCGCGCTCATAGAGCAACTCTATCCGGCACGCGCGCGTGCGCGTGTAGTACGTTATAACGCAGCGTCCGGTGTCATCTCCTCGCGCGCGCAATGACGATATCATTATCGCGCCCGCTTATGTGCTTATTATACTTTCTCGTATTCTATATACCTATATATACACACACACGCATACAGAGGCGCGTGCGCGCTTGCATCGGGCCCATTTTCACACCGGAAATGGAGAGCGACACTAAAGTGGCATGACGCGTGACTCGTATATATATATATGTGTGTGTACATGTATATATATAAGCGAGCGCTGATAAAGTGCACTTGCCCGCGAATTTCGAGGGCCGGCCGCGCGCCGGCGAATTAATTTACGAGCGTGCGCGTGCGTGATTATGCGAGCGAGCAAGCAAGCGCGCTTCTGTTTCCTTCCTGTCCGCGATTTTTCGATGCGTATATATGTATGTGTATACGTCGGATGTTGAGGATTATATGCGTGCACGATGATGATTTTGTGAATTCTGGGTGGGTGGGGTTTTATGAGGCGGCGCTGCAAATAATGATTTAGGGGGGATGTGGGACAACTGGAAGTTATGGTTTTGTTGTGTAGTGGAGATTAATAGATTTATGGTGATAAATGTTATCTTTAACATGGGTTATTGGAATCAGTTCATCGTAAACAGTTTTTAATTTGCTTAAATTTGTAAAAAAGATCACTTAATTTCATACGTTTTAGAAAAATTAATAATATTATTTGAATACGTTTTATAACAAATTTTTAATATCACCAAATTGTAATGGTTTGTCTAAATTAAAACAGTATTATAATCCCAGTTGAAAATTATCGATTTTTTATTGTTAATTAATACTGTAATTAAAGCAAAAGTTTGTATGTTAAAAACTAATGATTAACATTCTTAAGAAGAAGTTTGATAATGGAAAATTAAAGTAACTTTATTTTAATATTTTCCCCAATAAATTCTGTATATTCGTTACAATTTCTAAATCACGTATGAAGATACTAAAGTCATTTCCCAAAAGTAAAACATAGTAGATATGCTTACTATTTTGAAAGCACACAACTTACGACTACTGAAATTAGCGAGTTTTCAGCATTCTACACTGAAAGAATACAAACTACTACATATTCCTACAACAATTATTAAAAAAACAGTTTCAAAAAAAAAGAAAAAAAAAAAAAAAAAAAAAAAATTACAAGTCACACATCTTTTTTCAAACCTATATACCGTCGCACAACTTCACTCATCATATAATATACGCACACTAATGCACCAAGGTGCACTTTCCCTCGGAAATTTCGCAAAAAGCCCGCACACTTACCTTCAAAACTCGCCCACGAAACCCACACATACACATATACATATATATCCAATCTTCGTGCGTATCGTTCGCTCACTCGCATACACACTCGAGTCGGGCATTTTTGAGAGCTGCGCCGCCGCTTGCCGCACTGCCGCCGTCGTCGTCGTCCCCAAGAGGAATGTCGTGTACTCGATGTTGATACAGCTGAGTGGTCGTCGTCGTCGTAGTAGTCGTGCCGGCAGGTAGTGCACCAACGCGCATACTCCTCCTTCTCTTTCAGCTTCTGTTTGGCATACCTAAGCGAGCCGAGTGTATATAATACATCGTATGCCGACGGTGTGGAGGAGAGAAACTTCGTACATAGTATATAGATGTATGTGTGTATGTGCAGCGGCTATTTCGTGTATGCGCGAGCTGCGCGTGTGCCTTTTTTCGCCGTCGTGCGATGTGGAAAAAAAAACATTGCGGTGGAGATGGGAATATGTGTGTTGTTGCTGATGTTCGTTGTTCAAATTAGAATTGAGGGATATTTGGCGTGCAGTTATGGTATTTTGGGTGCAAGAAATTAGATAACGATTTTGTTGAGAGGTATAGAATAATAACAGACGAATGATATCTGTTTATAATTTATACAATCAATATAGCTTAGTATAAAAATACTGTTATACAAACATTTTTGTATAACTGATAATTCTAAATTCCCGATGATATTTTATTACGAAGTTATAGTAAACTTTTCTTAAATACTCGGTACTATCGTAAAATTCATCTACCATGTATATCCAAAAATTTACTTAGCACTACAAAACCACTCTCTCATCATAAAGTACAAACGTCCATAATTGCAGTTATATACGCTGTCGAGTCTAATTTCCGCTCAATCACTCCTTAGCGTCAATGAATTTTTTCCATTTACATCACGATTCAATACAAATTTGCCCGTCTCCCTCATTTGAGAGTAAACCATCAACGTCTATATGCATGTGCTACCTATATATATACCTTGATTGCCGCGCGCATTTTCCGCCTCTCGCGTCTCCTGATGTGTCTCTCGTTCCTCGAAGTGAAGGAGCTTATACGGTAGCCTTCTCTATTTATTCGTAATAATGAGCTGCGCTGTTCATGCGGCGGTCTTTACCTTGTACACTGCGGTACCGACGCTGCCGCTATACTCGCCGCGGGCACGTAGAGTTACATGTTGCCTAGCCTCTGTTTGCTCGGGCTCGACGGATACATACCCATGACGGTCGTCTTGCAAGAGAGAGAGAGTTTCTCGAGTTAACTCATCAAAGTAGTCAAGATATTTGAATCTCCTTTCCTTATAATAAAATGACTCATTTGTAAAAGTCAAACATGAGCAAACAGTAGTCCTTGGGTTACACGCGCTGTTCACCTTTTGCTGCCTGTCTGCCTGCTTGCGAGCTGCGGACGATGAATTTCCAAAGGCTATTTTACTTATACTTATATATACCCACGCCAGGAAAGACGCGTATGCAAATTATTATTATACCCACTGTTGCGTCGTGAACCGTTGGTATAGCGCTTATATATATATTTCTCTTCCATAGCAATATAAGTTTAATATATGTCTTAATAATTTGTACATTTATCAAAACAAATCAAGTATATTGCATTACTGGTAATATTTGTTCATGCAAATATATATGTCTATCGTAGTAGAAAAAAAACGATTTTATTAGCTAACGGCCCGTTAACCTTATACAGGTATTTCTATACTTAAGATTGTTCTCAAATTTCTTTGAAACTATGATTATATTTCAAACCGTATGTGATATACACTCTAAGTAGATTAGAAAATCACTATTTTCGCCGTAAAAAATAGGTAACTGCGAAAAAAGTGAATTATATTTTAAAATATACTATACTTTGGATAGTCTACATTAACTTTTTAAAATAGTGAAATTCTTCTGTTTTAAGAAGTCAGTACATACATCATTTTGGAGTGTATATTCACTTTTTCGTAGTTACCTGTTTTTCATAGTGAAACAGTGATTTTTTTTATTGATTTTAATTTAGAGAATAATATATTTCACATTGATAAAAATAGTTATTCTCTGTCGATGCCAATATAGTAATGGAATCATATAACTTTTTATAATTAAAAAATTGGCAAACAGTTGTGCCTTCACACAACCTACTCTTAAAACCTGAGATTCCCACGATCATACACCTGCAATAAATTTCTAATTGTCGAAGCATCAAAAATCCAGCCAACCATTTTCTTTCTGTTCCAGAGCGCGAGTTCGCCTCGTCGGGTAGCCGTGCCGGTGCTAGTGAAGGACGGCAAGCCCTGCGGCAGCGGTGGCGGTGGCGCTGGCGGCGGCAACGACGGCGGCCGTGGCGGGCCCTCGGCCGCCCTGGCGAGTCCAGCGCCCCTGATGGGCGGCGGAGGTGGCGGCGGCGGTGGCGGAGGCAACCAGCACGGCGGTCACCACGGCGCGACGGGCGTCGGCGGCCACCACTCGATGAGCCACATGATGGGCGGCGGCCAGGGCCTGCAGCACTGCTCGTACACGAGGGTAGCCGCGGCGGCAGCGGCCAACCAGCAGGCAGTCGCGGCCGCGGCGATGCAGCAGCAACAGCAGCCCCAGTGCGGCGCGTACCTGCCGCTCCAGGGTAGGGCCTGGTAGTGCGCGCCATCCGCGGCGGGCGCCGCGGCTGCGGCCGCGGCAGCGGCCTATGCCAACGCTGCGGCGGCACCGAGCGCCGCAGCCGTCGGCCCCTGGGCCCTAGCCGCCGCGGATCCCTGGTACTCCATAGCCGACGACAGCCCGTGAGCTCGCGACGCCACGACGACGAGGGTGGGTAGGAGCCTCGCGGATATCGTGCGCGAGACTTATCGCGCCGCTGTGGTTGCTCGGCAAATGCAAATGGACGACGAGAGCTGGCGAGATTGAGGAGATGAGATTTTTCGAAATTCCCGCAAAGAGCTTGAACAAACGTCGGGTGAGAATAAAGACAATCGAGGAGAATTCCGTTTCCATTTGCCGAGCACCGTTGTTGCAGATGATGGTGTGTTAGTGTTGTCGTGGATTAGTGCGAGATCACGTGATTGTGTGTGTGGGCAATTGCTGAAGGACAGACTCTTCTTATAATATAAATAGTAGTGTTTTTATGGAGCTCTCAGCCGTGGTTATATATATAGAAAGAAAGAGAGAGAGAGAGAGAACGACGACGCGCCCGATGTTTTATTGGGATTGGACGAAAACTGTGATACGCCATCTGGCGGTGAGAGAGGACCTGGGCGAATGGGATATTATGTGTGCAGTTTTAATTTTAAATGCCTCGATCTACTTACTTTAATCTTTCTCTGTTTATATATTATCGTATACCTTATTAATTAAACAGATTTTCAGAAGATACGTGCCAACAATTTTGCATTCATTTATGAAAATGAGTGAAGTTGTTATATAAGTAAAATGCGAGAAAATTAAAAAGAATTATTTATTTATTAGCAAAGTTTTCAAAAACACTGCTAGGCGTTTATAATTTAAATCTGTACATTCTGACATCTCATCGCACCTTTTATAGCCGCTTTGTTTTCTGATCCCATATTATGTATGTTTGTAAAGCGCAACGTATGAGATAGAGTACAGAATTATTATCTCTTAACTTATTGTTTATCCTTATGGGAGAATAGGAAATTAAATATTAAAGTAGTATTGTTTTTTCGATATTTGTAAAAGCAATTGATAAAAATTTATTATACGATCAAAAAAATTTTTGTTCACACGTTGTATAACTATTAATTTTAAAAAAACCAGTTTAATATCTTAGTGAATTTGATTTTATCATGTTAATATTTGGCAAGTAACAATATTGTCATAATTTTTTCATAAAAAAAATAAATTGTTTTATGAAGAGTAAAATGATCACACTGTAAAAGTTCTTGTTAATAGACTGTACAAATTTTGATCATTGTAGATATTTTTGGAGCAAATTTAATTACGAAAAAATGACTATAAAAATGCTCTTGATCAAATGAGATTCCCTCGAAATTGAAATACTATTTAAATATTTAAGCATATCAATATTATGTAAACATTGCTCCAAATAACTATGAAAGCAGCTAAATCATTTTTTAAACGTAAACAAGGCTAATAAACTTCAAAGAAGTGTTTTTGTTGTATTGTTAATTATTTTAATATGGTAATTGCTTTATAAAAGCTCGCGTATGAATGAGTTTCAAAATTTAATTATTACATTTGGAGCAAAGTATGTTCGGTTAGACATGTAAACATTCCACTAGATTGAAAATAATATGTATGTAAATTGCACTCATGTCTGATGAATCAATAAATTTACGACTTGTAAAATATTTTAGCGAAATTTAATTATCTTGGAGTATTTTAATATGAAAAATTTTTATAATTCCACAGCAATATAAAAAAAATAAATCTTTCAAGAACCAATGTGTTGAAAGTCGAAAATATTTCTGCAACCTGAAAACTGCACAAGTATAGAGAAATGGGTCTCATAATTGCAATTTGTATACTTTTCAATTTACAATGCTTTAAAGTTGAAAAACATTGTCGAAAAATACAGATTGATAAATCGCTGTAAAAGTGGAAGTTAGAAAATATAATAAATAATTCTAATTTAAATATAGATTTTACCGATGTGTTATACTCGTGAAAACGACTTCACAAATATTATTTTATACCGTTTGAATTTTTTCATTTTTCTACAATTCCCCGAAACGTTCCCAAAACTGTATATTCCGATCGGTTTATCGCATAAAAGCGCATACACGCTGGAAAAAAAACAAACAAAGGCACTCATGTTGAAATTCAATTTTCTAATTTCCACTTTTTTTTCACGTTCGCACGAGCGAACTCCACAGCAAGGTACAAATAAGCGGAAAAAAATACACGCATGCGAAAAGTCCCGCACGATGACGACGGCGAAAAATCCCTCTCGAAAAATCAAAACGCAACGAGCGAGTAATACAAATCGAGTATATCGGTCGCGAAAAAATTGCTAAAAGTAAAGGATTTTAAAAACGAAAAAAAGAGAGAAAATAAAAAAAAATATCACATCATACGCGCGTGCGCAAGAGCCCAGGCAAAGCCCTGTAAAGCCGGCCTCCACCCCCTCCGATATAATCTGCACGTGACGAGCGGTACTTAAAAGTCGCAAAACACGACCGGCTGGCGATTTCCGATCCGCCGACAAAAAAGCCGAGGCGAGGCGGAATGAAACCCCACCCCGATCCCTCCCCTCCTACCCGACACGCGCGTGGCTCGATATATATATATACACATGCGAAATTGAAATAAACCGGCCGAAGAGAGAGAAAGAGAGAGAGAGAGAGAGAGAGAGAGAGAGAAGCGTATATATGCGTGTGCGATGCGCGCAACGAATTGACGCGCTCGAGTGAGCCTACGATATATATACAGCGAGCGGGAGCATAGTAATTTAGGTGAAACGCGCGTCGTCCACTCGACTTTGTCTCTCTCTCTCTCTTTCTCTCGCAATTTTGTGCTATATTGCGCGAGAGTATAGTGCGTGGTGCAAAATGGATATGAGCGAGAGAGAGAGAGAGGGATGAAGAGTTTGAAAATATATAAACAACGCAAACGCCCTGTATGTGTACATAAAAGGAAAAAGCAAGCGGAAAATAATGTAGAGAATGTCCAGCGAGAATCGAGCTCTGTGCCGTCCTCCGTCGCGAACACGTTCTGTACGCTGTAATATAAAAATACACACACACACACATATACATACACATACGCACACTCACCGCGGTTATCCCTTTATTTTGTCAAATCACGACGATGATATATTATAATGTATAATGCGCGGTTAGCCGTGGGACTATAAGAGGCGTTTTTCCAACGACGATTTTACTGCTCTTCGAGTCATTGTAAAATATACAAAAATGTAATTTCTCGGTGAACGAGAATCTCTATCCTATATATATATATATATATATATATATTATTATTTTTATTCGTCAAACGAATTTTAATTCACAAATATTTGTAGTAAATTATCGTTTATTCATTCCTTTTATATAAAGGTTCTTGTTCGCCGATGAAAAGTTTATATATATATATACCACGATAATATGTTTTGCGCATACGTCAGCGAAAATTCCATCGATGCGAATGTTATAGCTTCGTTGGATTATTCAAAGAATCAGCGAAAGTCGAGCGTAATTGTTCGTGTGTTGTTATAGCCGCTGCGATATAACCCGCGAGTCAGAGTTCGCGCGAAGGATGATGTACATATATAAAACAAAAAGAAAAACACGTTTGCAAGAAAATTAAACACGCATCCCATAAGGATAAAAACAAAGAAAAAAAAACAAAGTGAGAAGTGAAGCGTGAGACATAGAACGATGGAACGAGAGAAGGTGTGACACAAAAATACGTTATAGACGAGGGCGCGAGCTCTCAAATTTTAGCTGCATTAGGTGTAATGATTATAAATGAAGAAAACGGTGAAGTTAAGTACGCGCGCGCGAGCGAGGATTTATAGTGAGTAGCACAAGTGTGACACGGTGAAGTTTGAAAATAATGGAACAAACAAAAACAAAATGGATTACACAAGAAATTAGAGATTATTATCAAAGTTTTGTAAATAATCGAAAGAGAATATTAATAAAACGACGACACTTATTATTATGCGAAACATTTGCTTATTTCATTTGATCCTGTATGCCATCCTTTTTCTATTCCTTTATAAACCGAATGATTTGTTCCAAACTTGTATTTTTATTGCAAATATAAAACTTAACGTCAAAAATGAAAAACGATTTTCCTAAACTATAATGTTGCGGTCGCAATATTTCGGAAAACCAACAACCCGTTTTACTTCTCAACAAAGAAAATCGCGTACGAACCTCCGCCTATATATCGAACTCCATTCAAGCATGACCGTTTACAACCCGAGATCACAATTAATCGGAATCTTATTACCCCCTTTATTCCTCTTCTTATCCCAGAAAAAAAATCATCTATCAAGCTCACAGAGAGCAACATCTATATACCTAACCTAACCCAATAAAATCCCTTTTAGTTCCGCTCACCCTTGATAATCGCGCGTGACTACGCGAGTCAAGCAATATATCGAATATCCCGCTACACGGAATAGAGATCAGAGGCGAAAAAATTGCTCTCTCCGCGTATACGGGATAGAATGTTTCATTAACCTTGCGCGCCCATGGTAACGCCCTCGTCAAAGGTAATCCGATCTCTCTCTCTACCTGCCGCGTGCACGTGGACACACGCGTATAGGCTAATGCGCGCGATATTAGGCGTAGCTCGTTAATGTATCGAATGCTGTTCGAGAGAGTAGGATTAAGCTGGCGAACCCCGCGATCTTTTAATTGCTCAAGATCGTGTGCACGTAACGTTGGATTTAATATATATATACATAGCATTTTCGGGTGAAAGTTGGTGGGGCTGTTGTGACGCGTGCAGAAGCGTTTGATATTACGAGAGCGAGGTAATGCCGGTCGATTACGATGGATTTTATTTCAGTATAATATGAGAGAATACTTAGATTGGATTTGCTCGCGGTACTGCAGATTAGACGTGGGTTGTTGGCATCGCACAGTGCTGAGGTTGTTATAAGGTTTTAAAGTAGGTTTATGTAGCATTTTCATGGATTTTTACGGGATTAGAATTTGATGTGGATATTATAATGAGGCAGAGGAATTCCGCTGGAAATGAGGTATACAATCGAATTGGCGAACTATATTTAATGACCAGAGAAACCCATTTGAACAATATATGGTATACATGATTACGCAATGAAATATATTGATTCGTTTGAGGAGGATGATATAGACGGCTTATTTCGAATAATTCTAACGCCAATCATACTATTATTATCAGTATTTTCAAAAGAAAACTGATGGATCTACGATTTTATAAAGTATCTTTGTAGGAACTTATATATAAATCACTATAAATTGTTTTTGTGTTTGACTGAGAAAATCATAGAAAACAGGTCATAATCTAGTACTAAAACTATATTATACTACTATTTATTACGTTACTACTTTCCGAAAGACTTCTAATTAAACCACAGCAACCGCAATTCATCGCACTTAAAGATCTCATGATACCTCAGCACGTCTCGCACATTTCCAATCCTCACATGCCCAACCTTTAAAAAAAAGTCATCATTTACAAGCAAAAACAGCAAGGCAACCACACACACCATCGTTGGATGCGATATCGCACGGACTACGCCCTTGACAATCAATTTTTCAATTACACGAACCGGCACGTATATTTATATATATATATCGGGTAAGGAAGAGCAGCTCGAAGACTCACAATGCCATAGCGATTCGAAATGGTGCGAGGGTCGCGCCTGACGTGTAGACATATATAATGTGCAAGAGGCGAGGGGGGATGAGATGCCTGGTGATGACAGGCCCCACTGGCGTTGGCGTTACTTACTGGTGGTCACTTTCATCCCCTTTCTTCTCTCTTCGCGCGCTGTTTTCCTTCTCCCCCGAGTTCTTCTTTCTTTTTTTTTTTTGCTACTGGTTTGTATATGTATATCATTTTCGTGCGTTTGATATGTCAGTCCGAGGATTTTCAGGCGCTGAGTTGATAGGCTTCATTTTTATGTATGAATTTTCGTGTTTCGATACGTACTGTGTATGTGAATCGGTTGGGTCGTATAAGGAAAGGATAGAGGTGGTGCGTTGGGCGCGATGGTATTTGAATAGATATATTAACATGTGTATATGTCAAAACATTGATGGGTATATAATGATGTATAATAGTATACTGGTACGTTAATATATTTCGTCGACAGGGTCGTAAATATGTTAAATCCATGTTCGTATGTTCGTAAATATGTAAAAATTTTTGGTTTTATAAAAGTTTGGAAAGATTTCTGTATTACAGATTAGAATTGTACGATTGTTACATTACTGATCATTGCCAGATATACATTTGTATCAATTAAATACACTATTCTAGTACACATGCGAATGAAAATAATAAAACAATATATATTTTATATATTTATACGTAGTTTTTCACGTTAGAAATTTAAAATGCTTTTTACATACTTAAGCAGTTTATTTCAGTAAAACCTTAATATATAAACATTCTGTATAATATAGAGTGGAGCTGAACAAATTTCTCTTCATTCTTCACAAAATTAAAGATGCTAATTCTCAACCTAAAATAGTCCTTAGCCCTACAAACGCATCTACTTTCGTAAATTAGAAAAGATTAGTTCAACTCCAAAAAAGAAATTCCAATTTCCAAATTAATCACTTCACCGCATACCTCTCAGCTTTTGTATATATACTCTCTATATATAATTCAATTCTCTGCATTACGTCAATTTTTAATGGCATATCCTCCCTTGACCACGCAGTACCGGCACTTCCCTTTCCACTTCTCATCTCTTTTCGCGCTGCTATATACTGCTACTGCTCTCAACACGCGTGTATATCTGTCCCTCGTCGGGTGGACCCTAACTACACCATTATCATATTTATTAACCGACGTAATCCGTACACCTATATATTCGCGCGCGTTCGCCCGTTTCTATATCTGCCATTCCTCTGTAATAATATAACGTGCTGCTGACAGCGGCACGTGCACGAGGCTGCGTTATACTCTGCTCTTTCTCTCCCTCATATACACACACACGCGTGTGTATGTGTGTTTGCGTTCTATTTGTCATTGCGATTTCACGCGATTATGACGGTCTTTAATGGACTGTGGGAACCGTTGGGGTTATGGTGGTAGCCGGCGTTTACGGAATTTCGATGTTTGATATAGAAGCAAAAACGTGATGAGTCGAGTGCCTTTTTTTTAGTTAATCTGATTATAGTTTTAGTTGGTGGGTACTGTGACAGAGGATGTGGTACATTTCATTCGTTGGAACCTTGATGTATGTAAGGGTATAAAATGTATAGATTTTTTTAGAAAAAACTTCTTCGTTTCAAAGTCTCAATAAAAATTCTATATAGAAAGCTGATTAAGACTGTTTATGCCGCATGTTTGAAGTAAATAATTAATTCTGTTACTTTTGTAATCGACATAATTCTAAACTTGTTCTAGAAAACCAAAAAAATAAAGTGTCGAAATTTACGTACGTTGCGTATCGACCATATTTCTGCACGTGTAACTGAAATTCCGTAAACCATGTAAATATATAGTTGGCGTACATTTTCTGGTATAATCATTTATTGGAAAGTAAAATCAATTATATTTATGCTAGAACGTTTAATGAATGCTGTTACTAAAATAAAGAGAAGTTGTCTTGACTTCCACTAGCTACTATGTCAGTAATCATCCCACAAAAGCTTAGCTCGCTTTTCTTTATAGAGATTAACCCAGAGAAAACTGAGTTTGTGCTTTTCTTCGCATAGGGCGTCATTTTCAAGTATATGAAAGTTAGTATAAAAATTTCATTGTTTTTATTTAGCAATCTCACAGGATTCTGTATAAATGTCTGAACAAAATTGTAAAATCGCATAATTTTCTATATTTTACTATACCAAATTATGCACCACCGCTACCTACTACATAAAAAATTTATATAAATACATATATATACAAACATACAACCGACAGTCAGAAACTTTCTAAAGTCTATTATCGCGGGTGCGACTTCAACAATATGCGTACATAAACGCAACGCAGGCTCGCTCGAAGACGCTCGCGCGCTCCGTTTCCCGTCATTGTAAATTCATGCGAGGGCGGTAAGACAAGAAAACGCAAGCCCAGGCGCTACCTTATAGTAGTAGTAGTAAGCTCGCTCCCTCTTTCTCTTCCTCATGAATACCAGAAGGCGAAATCATGGGGTTGTTTTCAAGCGCGACTAGCTAAGACGACGACGAGTGCGCGCACGATGCTGAAGAGCCAAGAGAAGAAGGAGGAGGTGGCAGACACGCAAGCAAGTTCTGCGCTCGCGAATGCTAATGCCGGGAGACGATGGAGAGAGAGATATATACCCTGTCCCTTGTACGTCGTGGTGCCTTTTTCTTGTTCCGAAGCAAAGCTGGTTAAAATACGTTCAAGGATTTTTGGTACCTGATGGGTTGTGATTGATGGAAATTCGGGAGGGGTTATAATGAAAATGTGATATTAGTGTAGTATAGCATATACGTATGTTAAGTGATGTTTTGAAGTGTATATAGTTCTGTATATAATTTGTAAAATAATTTATAGTTATACGAGGTAATAAATAATATCGCTTTGTATCTATTGAACCTCGTGAAAATTGATCTAAAGAATGTATATTAAGTAATAATTAAAAAATGAATTTTTTTTTATTAACTTCAAATATAATTGCTGTTGCGTTCCTGTTTAAAACATTTGATAAAGCAAAATATAACGCATAAATATATTTGAACTTATTATTCAATTCGAGTATCAAATTTTGACTAAATATTTTACCCTATTATAAACCACTATATATATTCATGCATTTTAACTACAAAATAAACTCCATCAAATCATTACCTGAAAAGAGCACTCGCAGTCTCACCTGTAAAACAACTCATTCTATACCGCACAAGCAGACTTTAAAACCCTTCACTCTATAATACTTCAACCCATAACCGAATAAGTCGCATCTTTCTCAAACCGTTTACCTCGCCGCGATACAACCTCCGTCAATCCTCACATCTCACCGCCGATCTCAACTCCAAAAAAAAACCTTGCCATCGACTCACCTTATCTTCACATCACGCACTGCTCCTACTTTCCTAACTTTCTTCCTCCTTCTGTATACTATATACGCATCCTTTCGCATCCACGCATCTCACGCCCATCGCCGAGGGGAGACGATTAAGAGTACCTCATAATGCAGGACCCACACGACAAAGGACTATGTTTGCAGCTCGAGTGTCACGCGCGCGCGTTCAACCCCCAAAGATTCTTTTTTTCGGCATTCATGCTTCTGAAGGGCAAAAATTCACAACCCGCGATATATATATATGTGTATATATATGTATAGGCGAAACCGTCATTCGTTTCGCGCCCTTTTTTCGGTAGTCGCGCAGGAGGCGACGACGACGGCAACGACGATCCTTTTGACACGCTTTGACGTTTGTAAATAATTTAAGGGGGAGTGGGAGGTGTGGCGTGCGGGTGTATATAGGGTTGCGCGATACTATGAGAAGAACGGAATGGAGGTTGGAAATGTAGATATGTATTATTCAGATGCGGCGGCGTGAATCATGCTTGTATACGCTGCTATATATGCTTTCGAGGAAATCATTTGCGTATTCAATATTATGTATGATTTATGTACGAGTTGTGTACTTTATTTCGGAGCGTTATGGTTATTTGGGAAAGATATATGCATGGATAAGTTGGATATTAGTAAACTGATTAATTTAGTTAATTATCCATTTGGTAGCAATATTAAAAAACGAGCAAATGCATTTCTGACGATAATTTTCTTTGTATAATAATGTAATTATGAAGTTTCTGTCAATATGGCCCATATAACTTCTATTGTTATTTGTTACACTATTGTTGAAGATAAGTTTTCAAGATACTGGAGACGATAAAGTTTGTTATAAAGTATAAAGACCTTTCCATAAAGTATTTGACTCGGTTTTCTGTACAGTTGACAACTCTCAATTTAATTACATGAATTTTTTAAATATATATATACAAAGTTTTGAAAAACTGTATACCTGGTAGACATTGACTCTATTGAAATTGGATGAGAACTCAGTAAATCATCATGATTAATAGTTATAGATACACTCTTTTAATGAAGTGATAATCATCACCTCAAAATTTTTAAACTTAATTTTTACAGCGATTTACTCTTTGTCACGGGCTCAGCTCGACCGTCACCCGAGCCCTGACGCATCCGCTTCACGATAAGGATTAGACACTCGCGATGCTCTCCAGCAAGCATCGCGACGTTAGCTCAGTGGTAGAGCGCGGGCCTACAAACCTCGAGATCGTGTGTTCGAATCCCGCTCGTCGCATATTTTTTACGCGACTTATTCAGTCTGTCCTTTCATACGTAACATCTTATACGTGTAAACCATTTACTTGCAAAATATAGGTAATCTAGACTTTAACAATAAATCTTTTGTCTCTTTCATTCTCACCATAGTAAACGAGCAATAACTTAATATTAAAAATGGCGCGATGGCGTCATGTCTTTCTCAGTTTTATCACAGGCAGCTTAAAACTAGCTGAAAACTAACTCGTTTTGATTGTACGCTATTTACCATGATATAATAAATGTTCGAGAACTGTAAGAAAAAGCGTTTTATCGATAGTCAAACACAGTCTCCATTCCTGATGGAAATGCTTCATTTTTCGCCCATTTTTAAATGATTTTCGGAGCATTTTCTGGACATTAATGACAATTTCGATCAATTTACTATAATTTACTATAAAATGACTAAAAAGTGCTCGAAAAATCGTTTCATAATAATTTTGAACTCTCTATATACCCACTCTACAAATAAAAAACAAACTTTTATCCTTCACATCTACCAATTATCTTACAACCTCCCGAACACTTATACTCATCACTCCCATATACACGCGTCATGATTGGATTTTATTTCATTTCCACCGAAACATAATCCCACCTCAACTGGCTCTCATATATATATATATATATATATATACCCTATAAGTGAAAACCACGACAAAGAGGTTCTGGTGGCGTTTAATTTCGCCTGTATCCCAATTTCCCAGTCGCTAAATATAACGAACACACGAAGTTTTAATACAACCTCGCAGGCGCGTAGCAACAATAATTCTGCGAATCTCCGCACCTCGCGCTACTGCACAGGTGTATATATATATATGGACACAAAGAGCGTTGCGCACACATCCGCGACAGAAAGCCAATATACGTATATATATGTATATTCGCGTAACACCTATATATACATACAATATCATCACTGCTTCGTGCCATATAGGGGAGGTGTATATGTGTATAACAGGAGGCGGGTGGTAAAGTTCAAAGCATTCCGATGGGGCGTCCTGGCCGAGATATTGCTACTCGACACCCGACACGCGAACGGTTTCCAGGTATGCGCGACGCCAACCAGCCAGCCAGTCATGCAGGAGGCTCTAGCTTATATTCGCTCAGATATATATACGTGTATAATATATAGCTACCGCTCGTAATTGGCGCGTATATGCGCGCGTCATATAATGCGCTTGTGTGGTCCCTGGGATTCTCGGATATATGCTGCTGTTACTGCTGCAGGCCGTCGAGCTTATATATACGTCGGGCGTCTTGTAACCATGGTTACGCTGTGAGAGAGAAGAAGGGCGTAGTGTATGCTGAATATAGGTATGTATGTATATTATGCGCGTGTACTGCATGTTTCGCGCGCATGCAGGAGAGCGAGAGAGAGAGAGAGAGAGGAAATTGAGCTGCGATTGCGCGCTTGCCAGTCGTTCCTGTACGCAGGGTATGTATATATATATGCGAGTCGCTGCGGTGATGGTGGAGGTAGGTTCCTACGTGCGCAGATACGCGTGTGGTAATACTGCAGATTTCAAAGCTGGGCGTGGGTGTGCAAATGTGCGACGTTATATATACGCGATCTGCAGGGGATTTTGGGAGACTTCGATATTTATGTGTAAATAAATAAATTGTATAAATTAAGTTAATGCTGGGATATCTTCGTGATGGTTATGATATTATATAGGAATGATGTACTTTCAAAAGATATAAAATTTTTACGATGCCGTCTGGATGTAGTATAGTACGTAATATCGCATAACATGTTTTATTTTTTTAAATAATCTTGAATAAAAAAAATTAATAAAAAAAGATTGTTTTTTATTTTTTTTTAATTATTTACGCATAAACATTGCGAAGATGATTAAACGTTCATTATAAATTGATATATATATATATCTCTACCTGTATTAAACAGCATTCGTGTTTTCGAAATTCGCTTGCAATGCGAGCAAATGAAAATGCGTATTTTATAATCTAGAATAATCCGGAATTCGATCGATGGATTAGAAAGGCTGACTTTGGAGCATATAATACCATATAATCTCCCCCGGACATGATATCTTTGACATCGGAATTGTACACATGGTATTGTCCCCTATATCTTTATGTCAATGCAATAAAAAAATCTGAAACATTTATCTGTATATTATAAGGCTTTTTTTTAAATCCCAGATGTATATTTTAAAATATTTCTATTTCTCTAAATTATTAAATAATGTTTTTTTTCCAAATAAAAAAATTTCAAATCTTTTCTTTTTTCTTATTATTACAAATATAATTTTACAAAATCTAGGAATTTTATAGAAATGTTATACGAGCACCCTACTTGAATATTTTTTTAAAGTAGGTTTAGTCTAAAATGTGTAATAAGTATATGTACAAACCAAAGATATTTAGTATAATAACAGTTGAAAAAAGTTTGTTTCATAACTTTTCAAATAAACGATATAATCAGTCGCTTTAATTTAATTTAGCATATCCATATATAAATATCCGTAATACTTACAAGTTATGCATAACTTGTCCTTCTACCAGTAAACCCCAAAATTTTATGACCAAATGCATGATGATCATATCTACAACATTTTCAATAAAATTAACGGAATAAGTACAGTAACCTCTTCGAATAATTGAAACAACGTTCTTTCCAAAAACCATTTAGCTAAAAAATGTTCATGCCAAAGATTTTGTATATATATAGCACGATTCGTTAGAAGACACTCAATGCCCAACTCACACAGCATATACGAATCACTTTGGCACGTAAAAGAGCACCACGCAATTAACATAATATCATCAACGCCTATCCGGTTAATCACTCATTTGCAAAACAAAGCGACACTTTCAGCATTCAAACGAGGGGATAGCTCGTTCATCTCCCTTCTCTTCACTAACATCGCCTTCCCTCTCTCTCTCTCTCTCTCTCTCTTTCTCTATGCTTCAATAAAAACTTCCCACACCAGTTGCTAATCCAGTTGACAATAATGATCCTTATACCTTACCTTCGTTGTCAAAGTTATACATACATAATATCGAAGAAGCTACGCAACGTATAATATACAGGAAAACAAACTCGCGGTCCACGAGCGACGGCTCGCACGACTCATATCTCTCCGATTATAATAACGCGCAAGCGCAGCCCGGCTGCAGCTGCTGCGCAGACATCGCGCATGCAGGAGAGAACGAGAGAAAACTGCTAGTCCGAAGAAATCGTTGGCGAAATATCGTGCAGTGGGGGTGACGGGCTCTCTTTCCGCAAACCGTCTGCAGCTTCCTTTCCGCGCATATAACGGGATATATATATATATAGATTCGATTGTATATGTAGATATATACGCTCACTTTCGTTCTTTTCCAATTCTGCCTTATTCTGCCGTCGGAACGGAGCACTGTACCTATATATGGGGCGGCTGTTGATACTGCGGGCCGCAGAGTTTTAATCGAATGTGCCGTATATAGCTGCAAATATATCTCTGTAAATCTCCACAGGCCTATATTATGTTAACCAGACCATTCGCCTTAATAAATAACAAAGTTATATACACATTTTTCATCAACATTTACGGCAACCTTCTATTGTCACATAAAAATGTATACAATTATTACCTCATACACACTTATATTATTTATTTATATATACTACTGGGCCTTATACCCACCGTACACCTTATGTTAAAAGATAGGACACAGTATAACTTCCACATATACCCATATATATTTGCATCCGCACACATACATATATCCAATATCGCACATATAAATATACGTACACGCACCGACAGGTGTGCGCGGTTCCCGGACGAGCGCACAGCAGCAGCAGCAGCGTCGGTTGTGTCAGTATAGTGGGGGCACCTCGTCAGGGTCCGCCCAGTGTGACTCTCTCTCGCTACTTTAGCCACGCCCACGGGAACCATGTCGTCACGCCCAACTTGCTGATGTCTTCCCTCCCTATATATCTATCCCTTCCTCTCGTCCTCCTCTTATTCTTTTTTTTCGAGACTACTGCTGCTGCTGATGCCGACGACGCGGCTTTTTTTCCCTCGTAAGCAGTTTTCTCGACGGGGTATATACGTGTATATATATATATATAGGAAATTGTATGAGTATATATGTGTGTTGAGAAAGGATGGGGCAAAGATATATAAGAGAACGCAGGGATCCTACTGACCGAGACAGCGGTTTTTCGGAAATCCATATTAATGCGATGTGCAGTTAACGCGATTGAATAGGAAAGGATGGAAGCTGTGTGGCAATTATAGGGTTTGTTGAAGATGGGAGAGGTGTGAATTGGATGGAATCGTATAGAAAAAACGCGGTGGTGAGGAGGGTAATAGGGTTGTGTTTATAAGTATGATATATACACTCGGTATGAGGTATTTTATAGTATATATATGAAAAAAATTACAGCCTGATTTTAGAATAAAATATTTTTTTGCACATTTCAATTAAATACGTTATTTATATATAACGTTGTACAGTAAATTTTCCAAATAGATATGTGGAATAGTTATATTTACTTCAATACACACCTATCAATTTACTTGCCACCGCGTGTGATACATACATTTTCTCGTACATTTTTCATACAATATAAAGACATAATTATTGAACGTAATTACAAAAAAAATCGTTGGCACTATACACTCGACCAAAATAATTAAAATACTATAAACAAAAAACTAATAGCGTTGCAAATTTTCTCACGCTGTCGTTGCCGCTAAAATTTCTAAATTACATCTCGTCATAATGGCAATTCACTCTCCTATACACATATCAGCCACGTATAATATATAACGTCAAAGCTCATTTTCGGCTACTCGAAACTTTCTCTCTCTCCCGCTCGCGCATGCATGCATATATATACACACATACGTATTATGTATGTACGCGCGAGTACAAGGGCTTTAACACACAAGAATCCCTAAACAAACAAATAAAAAAATTCACAGGCCTACATATATATTCATATATATTGTATAATATGCGCAGGGCCGCGCATAAAACCGTTCGAAAATCATCCCGTTCGCTCTGGCCATTAGAGCCCATTACGCACTTCACATTGACATTCGGTTTGCTCGACGCACATAATTCATCGATCCAATTCGAAATGACGCTTCGCGTATGTTCGAACCCGTCGGATTGTGTATGTATACTACATGACGTGTGATGCGTTTATGTATATATGCTGCAGTAGTTCCGCTATACAGGGAAGTAAAAAAAAAAGGAGTTAAGCGTTTGATTTTTGTGCATTATTCATGCGATGGAATAATTGTACTCGTTTCCATGTGTGTATATTGTTATGTTTGATGTCTATGAGTTAATGTTGTTTCGTTATAGTGAGTGCATTGTTTGGGAAGTTTAT
>JAWWEQ010010043.1:0-43352 GCA_035583055.1 Torymus tubicola
GAAGCGATTTAGGTGATTTTAAAAGAAAAAAAAATTTTGACCTCTCGATTCACCTGAGAACTGCCCATATATATATGCATACAAGCAGAGGTAATATAGTTTTCTTTTTCGTCCCCCGCGCGTGTGAGATTATTATTGATGTATGCGCCTGCTTTGAATGTTGTTAAGGTTTTGTCCTCGATAGGATGCTCGGTTGGCCGGAAAATAATATAAAAAACAGTTGTGCGAGTGAATAAGTAATACGGGAGAAAAGTTGAATAAGGCTGTTTGGTTGGGTAAGTTGATAGCTATAGCTGTGACAGGAATAAAATGATAAATTTTGCGGTGTATTTTTCCAATTCAATTGTTTACTTTTCATCAAGGAAATTCATTACAATTTATTCAGAATAAGTGAGAACAATAGATGGTAAAAGAAAATGAATAGATAACACACTTATCGACTGCTTACTATTATTTTTTCTTATCGTTTTTAATTTAAATATTATTAAACAGTTTCAAAATTTGATTTAAAAAGAAAAATGAGAAATTTGGTGAAGATATACCTTTAACGACTCTGACATACCTAACTCAAAAATTAATATGATATATTTATATTCCTGATTTCTAAGGTTTTTAGTTGAGTAAAATATAATGAAAATATTTTCTTGCATACAATAATTTGATAACAATTATGCATTTATCGACATTTGCAAATTTTGTATTATTCTTGTTTAATTTTACAATCACTTCGAATTTTCTACTAATGCAGTAATCGTTATAAAATTTATTAGCATTAAAATAATTGTAAAAGCGGACCACACGTTTTTTAATGAAAAAAGTGATTAAAAATGGAATGATTAAATATTAAAACTAGCGCTTCACAGAATGCGAGATTTCGAGGTAATTTTTCAATATATATCTTATACAAATACTAATCAAATTGATAAAAAAAATTTTGAGTATAGTATTAACTTATACGGAGGATGTAAAAATACTGTGTTCCCAAAAAAATATTTAAATATTATTCAATTCAATAAAAACTGTAATGTCGATAAGTAGGAATCTGCACTTTTGTCACTTTGATTTACTTTTTCAAAAAGTACATGTGGCGATAATACTAAATAGAATCAGTAAATCAATTTCCGAGTATAGTATTTACATATAATTTAGTTGATTTTGGATATTACATAGCTTTAATATTATAAAAGAAAAATCCAATATGTACTTTCAAAACTTGAATTATAAAAAAATTTTTACTTATACAATTTCCAATAGAATCTTAATTGCTTATAATATGTTCTTTGGTATTCTTTTGGCTACCACAAATATTTGAAAAAAATAACATATTTAATAAAAAGAATTGTACAAGTGTGATAAAAATAAAATCCACGCAACATGAAAGGTGACGAATAAAAACACAGCTTATATATGTTTTTTTTTAATAAAACTTCATTTACTATACTGGGAGATTTCTATAGGAAGAATAAACAAGTAATCCTCTTCGTTACAATGTATACGCTTAATACTAAAATTATCACAATGAATTTTCACGTAAGCCGCGTGCGCTCGCTGACACACTGATCGGAGACACAATTAAGTATATAGGATCGCGCGGCTGTCTCGACAAAAATTCGAGATAATTTTCTTCTGTTTTTTTTTTATTATTATTTTCCTCGTCCTCCCCTATTATGTACGTTTTCATTTAATTTTATTATTTCCCCTACACTTTCCCACATCAGTCGTTGTGTATATATATATGTGTGTAAGTTGCTCGCAAATGCGCATACAGTGAAGAAACGTGCAAATGGACACAAATGGTGCGCGAAAAAAGCGTAAAACGCCTTTTTATTTCATTATACACGTGTGGACAGATTTGTTGTTTTTATCGTATAAAACACGGTTTAAAAAAAAACAAGGGAAAGAATAGCATATATAGTATATCGATTCATAGCTGATATAAAAAAAATTGTTTTTCCATTTCGCTTTCTTTTTCATTTGTTGCTGTTTTTGTTGTTGTTTCTGTACGGTATACACTTTTATATATGAAAAAACGTCGCTATTATATACAAAAATATTATGCGCATTATATATAGTAGCCGCGGTAGCGAAGCAAACGTGATGGAAATCCATGGAATTATATTATATATATACTCAGTGAACACATCAAAGTATGCAATATAGACATGCAATAAAAAACAAAGGACGGCTACTCGATAAAAAAAAACAAGGTCGGAATAATAAATTACAATATATATATATTAAAATTTATAAACGATAAAAGATATATTAGATATATATCTAGAGGGCTTATATAAAAAATGCGACAATATATATATATAGAAAAAACGCTTTCATTGATTTCCATCAGTCTTTCGATCAACATAATTGCACATTACTTACGATACAGTACAATTGCCGCTACATCTTACGATTATTATTATTATTATTATCATTATAATAACCTAAGCGTATATAATGTGTCTATATGTGTGTATCGTCCATATAAGCGAGTCAAAGGATATAATAATAATTGCACTACAACAGCGAGCGAGAAATCATCATCCGTCGTCGTCGTTATAATATCATATAAACACTTTCGTCGCTTCATCGTCCCAAGGCTCAATGAGTTTACTATAACCGAGTTATTGTTATTATACACCATTCACGCTTGTTATTCGAAAGAAACGAAAGGCGTCGCTCGTAGTATAAGAAAATATCAGTTTGTTTTTTCTTCCACCACACTCGTCTTGTAACATATCATTCAATTAAGCCACGTGTTCCAGTACCGTCCGTTATAAAAAGTATATTTCGCCTTGGTAAAATATCGTTTTCTTTCTTTTCAATAAAAATTCAAAGAATATATATGTATATATATTGATCTCGCGTCTCACCTATATTATTTACACCTTTCATTCTCTCGTCTCCTTTCTTTCACGTTATGTGTTATACAAAACCATAAAAAATTCGCCTCCCACATCGATTTCTCAATCTCGATATATATATGTACAAAAAACCATAGAAAACTATGCGTCTTAGAAAACTAGGAAACTGACTTTTGAAAACAAGACAATGTATCTTCCTCCCATTGGTGCGGACATATTACGAAATAACAAACGCCCGCGTTGATATCACAATGACGTTTAGCTGCATACTTATACATATATAGTGATCTCGTTACAAATGTATACACACCACACACATACATATATATATATTTTTTTAATCCTGAATGACATCTTGGAATAGTAACAACTTCGGAGATAAAGCTTCACACTCATATACATATACATATATATATTATTCGGTAAACACACGTCCCATAGACAAAATATATATGTTATGTAGCACCAAATTATTTCTTCTTCTTCTTCTTCTTCTTCTTCTTCCTTTCTCGAATGTACGCGATGATCACAAAAATATTTTCCACTCGCATCACGCGTTTGGCCTCGCGCGGAATGTCCGTTATGTATATATACTGGAATGATTCGTTATATCGCTTATTTTATTAAATATTCGCTATATTGTTTATGCACTGTTCAGTATTATTGATATACGTCTAAATACTTGTTTCGTTTCGAAGGCTCGCAAAAACCTCCTCGCAGCAAAAATTTCTAGCACCAATTTCTATAATTTTCGACGAAATTTTCTTACGATCACGGATATAGAGCGCATGCGCGACTTTCTTTACAATATAATAAAGCAATCTATTTACAATTATATAATCATTATTTTAATAATACGTACGCCTATAAAATGTACATCTACGCATTACATGGAACTTATATTCACCACTTCTCTACCTAACACCTAATATAAAATGAGATATTGCATGGCTCTTTTTTTTTTATCAATTTTCAATAATTAAGTATACATATACCTACTAAAAATCATATTTCATAGCAGATCTATCAACGTTACACCGTACATTCGTCGGTTCAATTAGAACGCCACCATTACATCCTCATCGCTAAATACAATAATAATAATAATTTCTTTGTTGCACTTTCCATCACATTCTCAAATATCATTTGAAACAAATCAATGTATATATACCCTGTTTCCTATAATCTCCATCTACATAGATCAAAACCTTTTTGTTCCCCTCCCCAAGTCAGGCAAATCAATGTACTTTCATTAAAAACAAAAAAAAATAGGTCACTCTCCATCAATAAGCGTTCAGCATCGTCAACGTTTGTGTGTGTGTATATAGTGCAGTCTTATTTAAAAGCACGAGCATCCGCGCAAGGCCATACGCGTATATGTATAAACACATATTATGTATTGTGTGCGGGTCTCCGCGCGAATGCTTCAACCGATATGCGGCAGAGTAGTAATGGTTGCAGGTATGTAGGCGTCGGCTGGTGGCCGACGAAAGAAACCTCAGAGGAGGCAGAAACATGAACGGCTTTCTGGCTGCGCCTGCATGCGTCGTGTGAACACCTTCAGTAGCTGACGATGGACCCTATAGGTTAAGAAAAAAAGTGTGTTAGTATAGAGAAATAAAGATTTTTTTGATAGTATCTTTTATTATTGAAGTTACGCATCTAATTTTTTAAAAGTATAATTGTAAGGTTTGTGAAATGCTTTTGTACTTTTTAGTGATACACTTTTCTCCGTTTATGTATCACGTGTAACTGATTATTACTTGTTTTACTTGAAAATCATGTTACTTTCACTATGAACGTTCAGATATCACTTGTTCGTATAACGCACTGGGAAAACTTGATTTCACAGGACGCTTGAATAAACTTTATATACGCGAACAGACTCAAAAAATACCATAACTTTAAAAAGGGTTGCAATTTATAAATAAACATACTCTCTATCAATAGCAAATAAAAATTTAAAGTTTAATCTTTACACGTTATCCATCTAAAAACTTGAACAATATAACCTTGTTAAAACTAATCTTTCAAACCAGTCACAATTCACAATGAACTTTATTCCCGATAATCAAACGTCGATACTGTTCCTACTTTTCCTCTTCCAGACTTTGATATATATATACACACAAACTCCTAATCTACTCTTCGAACTAAGAGAACCGATCTGCGAGCGCGTGCGCGGCAATTAAAACTTTCGCGTCATTCCGGGTCAATCGCTCGCCGTCGTATATATACACTTTCGCATTTCACACGTGAAAACTTGAGGTCGTTACACGGAGCGTCAATTTAGCTACATTGCGCGCGCGCGCACTCGTCAGCTCTATTGCTAAACCTTTCGCGGTAATGAAGAGATGTTCAGTTTGTGCAAACGTGAGTGTAGGTAATATTCTTTGTTTTTTATTAGTTTAATGGAGTGATGTTAAAAAGTGAAGAGGAGAATTGCGAAGTAAATAAGTATAAACGTGTAAAAATGAAAGTTTTCATATACTTGTTGTATATATAGTTGTTGATCTGGGTAATGAGAAAGTTGGTTTATACATTTCACTTAGTTTCCTTTTCTTTAAGCGCAAGTGAGCATGTTTTAACAATTTATATAAAGTTTTAAACTTGTTAAGTTGTAAACTTGTTCATGATAATTTTAATTTCCATGTTAACATATGTGACTTTTACGTCAAAGTAAATAAGTAATATTTCTATTAGGGAAATTGCTTCATAATGACGACGTCATGCGTAAATTATATATTCTTTATAACTTAAATGAAAGATATATTGAAAACGTGGCATTAAAATTGAATTTAATTAACTTGCGAATTACTAATTTTGATACTTCTAACAAAAAATCCTTAAAACTCACCTGATCTTAACGCTAGAGGCGTCGATGACCTCTCCGTCGCAATTCCACACGCTAAGCGATGAGCTGCCGAGCTGGGACCGTGGCCCAGCCCCGACGATGCTACTGTTCTCTCGCGTTGAATCTTGCTGCTGCTGTTGTTGTTGGTCGGAGTTGAGGGCGCTCGCTCGGAATGTAAACTCGCGAGCTCGGTATACCTCGACGAACGGCAGGTCGTACTGTGGGGGGAAATATATGTGGATTAGCGAAGGATTAGATGATTATTTGATGATGTTGTTGAATGATGATTTTTTCGTGAGATTATGAACGCGAAAGGGTTTAATAAATTTTGAGAAAGGAGAGTATCATAGTTGAAGAACGGGAATAATCAAACGTTCTTAGTATCCTATTTTCTTAAATTTGATATTTTTAGAATTTGTAATAATAATGATAAATTTTTTAAAGTGTTATTGGGCAATTTCTGTAATTTTACATGATTTTTAAGAAATTTTATTTATTGATTAAAAAAAACTGTAGTATAGATAAAAATAATAATATATGTAGAAATATTCACATGAGTGACGAAGAACAATGCACAGAATACTTTTTGTTCAGATTTAACGATAACCCGTCAGTAGATTACATTCTGTTCAACGAAATAATCGTAAAATGTGTCATGAAAGTGTGACATTTCGACACTTTTATGTATATATATAACGTGCATACATTAAGTAAGTCACTTTAATGTACACTTGTGTCTTAAGGGGAAACAATTACACGCTTTTACTATCCACTTGTATTAAAAAAAGTCGGCTGCATACATTGCGAAAATAGGATAAACTTTTATCGTTGCCTTTCACAACGAGACTCATGCAATTTTTCAATAACGGAATAGAAAGGCGCATAAGTATAATGTATATATATTCGCTCGCGTACACATTAAACGAGATATATTGTACAATTATGGATGATTAGCGAAACTCATTATTCATAACTTTTTAAGCTCCAGATTTACGTGCATTTCGTCTTTTTCTTTCTACATTACAGTTACTCCTTCGTTATTAATATCTTCTATACTGAAGTATAATACATCATTAATCACGTTTTTAAAGTAACAACAAATAATAATAAATAAAAATAAATCTGTAGATAAAGAAGAGTATAGGAATAATAAATAAATCTTTTTGAAATCTAATAATTCTACTTCTTATTAACTAGTTAACTATAGGTATTATAATTAAAACATCGATCTCCAAATAACTCACCACGCTCTTATCCTTGCTGCTAAGCCTCAGCAACATACGTATATTGTTGATAAGGGAGGTGTGCCTGACGAGGATCACGTCGACGCAGCCATCCCCAATGTGACAGTGCGGACTGAAACCCATGGGACTCTTGGAGCAGGCACACGACACGTTCGCTCCATTTACCATAAAAAACTTGCCTCTAACCGTCAGCCACCCTGCAATAAAATCGTCCCCTCGTTAGTTTGGATATGTAGGTCAACCATGAGATTTTCACGTTTGTTCGGTTTATTTTTGTTCTTTTCGAGGTGAGAGGTGGGTATAGGAATTGATTAGTCGTTGTGGTGTATAAGATTAGTATGGTGTGTATATCAGCAATGTGTATCACTAGCTGTCTATTAATGGTTTGGTCGATTGGAGTGTAGATACATGATAAAGTATTTGTAAATATAGGATCCCTACAGAATGAATCTATTGTTGTAGCTTTACGACAAAAAAAGGAAGGTAAAAGTATCTTATAGTATAAAAAAATGTAAAAAAAGTAGTCGTATACCAAAAATATCATACGAAATTCAGTATACGTACGATCAAAGGATGTAAACGACACGTGAAACAGTCAACGTGAGGTTCAATAATTTAGTTGGTAATAAGGCCGCGCACGCCTCTTGAAAAATTCAACAGAATCCTTGACACTGGATCGCTAAATAAATAAGCGTGTAAAGGAAAATATTGAGCGAATGAAAAAGAAAAAACGTAAATGAATGACTACGCGGCCTTCGCAGTCACGGGATCGAAAAATTACGGAACAAATATTTATTTTAATCGTCGACTCGGTCACGTTATATATACGTATGAAAATGTTGACGCACGCGAACATCAAAACGAAGTATAACAATTCCAATAAGGGCAAAATCAATAATACATTCGTATATTATGCTGAACTTTTGTTTGTCTACAAAAGAAAAGTTTCGGAAAAGTTCACCAACCATTCGATAGTTTTATACCCTTCGCTATAAGGTTTTCGCTTATTCTCTCATTGCACGTACACCAATATGAAACTTCCAACAAACCAAAAAGGATTGTAAAATTGCTATTTGCATTTTCATGTACATACGACCTTCGTTATTTTCGCAACCCCTATAGGCAAACGCCGTTTCTTACATGAGACGCGTTTACGATAAAAACCATTCCTCCTATACTTTATGATATATTACTCCGCTCAAACTGCGCAATAACCGCGTCTACAATCCCCGTTGGCGCTCACGAAATCTGAACATAATAGGTATATCAGATAACACACACACACATACACACAGATATACTCAACGACCCCATCCTCCTCTGACCTTCGCCCTCTCGCACATCGATAGCTTCTTACATAACGGTAACAGCAGAGCTCCTCCCTCTATACAGCCAATCGAACGCCCTTCAGACGCTGCTTGGCTGGCTCTCGCAGTTCCTTTGTGTTGTCGAGGGCGAAAAATTGCACGACTCGACTGTTTTTTCGCGCCACATCGATCTGCGCGTGTATGGACTGTGCATGACAAGGGTTATGAAATTTGCATGAAATGAGAGGGTGTAAAGAGCGAAGAGAGAGAGAGAGAGAGAGAGAGAGAGAGAGAGAGAGAGAGAGAGGGGATGGTAGGTTACTCTGGGTTATTGAATGGATGTGCGGATGCTGAAGTTATGGGGTCGATTAGGTAATCTGAAAATTTTATATCGTGGGTGGGTGTGTGGTGAAGGTGTTTGAGTCATTTGTTGAAGGTATATATAGGGCCCCTGCTGGAAATGTTGTTGAGGTTTGGTGTTAAGTGGAATTTTGTAAAAATATAATTTACTAAAAATTGTTTAATTTTAACGTATAATATAGAGAAAAGAATCTCTAGTATTAATGGAAATATTAAAAACACCAGGAATGTATATAACACTGGTAAAAGTATATCGGAAGATGATAATTTGCGTAAAAATACGGTTTCTCACGAGATGTGGAAGTGTTTCGTCAAGCTTCGACAACCAAAGACGTTTATACTTTCTTTTTTTGTATATACTTTATTTTCCAGCAATCAATGCTTCGACTTTCCCTCTCTCATCAAACTATTTACAATGTAACTGAAGGCACTTTTAGACAATGTTTAATCGCAAAGATACCGCACGTCACACATGTTCTCTCTAACCGCGACGGCACTACCACTTATATCCCGTCTAAAATTGAAACATCCTATAACCCCTCGAGCTATAATAGCGCATGATCTTACGTAACCACACGCGATCGTGTGTTTGCGTGCTTCCGCATATATATGAATATTCGAGTACTATACAACCGGACAGATAGATGTATATAAGAGTAAGCGATTGAAGTATACGTATCTTGAGGGCAAGTGCTATTTTCAGGCTTGGATGAGTTTTGTTTTATTGTTTCAGGAAGTATATAAGTGTCTCCGCGTTCGATAATTGTCATAGAGGATGACGAGGCTGGATTTATATAGCGCAGAAAGTCGGTTTTGTTTGTGGCAGGGATAATTCTATGGATTAATTTGATCGTGGAGATATATTTGTAATGAATTTTCTTATTTTTGCTGGAGATTTGTTTGGGTATTTTTCTGTTATATATTAGTTTTAGTGACTTGCAAGACAACTTTGATGAAATATTTTGGAGCTGTTTTTTTTTATTGGTAAAATACTAAATAAAGTACCATGCGGTATCGTAATTAATGGCGATTGTCGTTGATCAATAATTATTAACGATGATTCGCCTTATCTATGTAAAAATATTGATAGTTGAGTTTAATCATCAGAAAAGTATAATTACCAAACAGACGTTAATTACAGTGGTGACTTTGAAAATTTCAGTTTACGTAAATCAAGAAGCAAATAAAAATACTGCAACGATTAGTAATGCAAATTACAGAATAATTATATTAACGAAGCATTTTTTTGCGAATGTTAATAATTTATACTCTTGTGACGATGACAAAAAAAAAACTAGTGCCTACACTTGCAACCTGTCATTCTATCAAAATGAAACATTTATCACACTCCACACATTAAAAAAAAAAATCTATTCACAAAACTTCTTACATTCCGCTATAAAATAAACTTTTTCCACCATCAATCCTTCGCAATACAAAACAAAAGGTAAACTAAAATTGGCAAATACATCGCTATATAATTCAAGCAGAACCCGCACAATTTGACGGCAGCTGTTATATATTATACTCACTCGATATCTCCTCGTCCTTGCCACTTCCACCACCGCCGCTGCTGGAGCAATGCGTTTTCTGAACGCATCGCTCGCAGTTCTTTAGACAGCGTTCGCAGCCTGCTGGATCGCCCGTTGACTCGGATAGCAGTACGACTTCGCCCTCGTAGCCTTTGTTCGCGATGATCTTCTTGAAACCTGCAATTGTGTGTATATAGATGCAAAGTACGTGAATAAAATATATGTATAATTGTGGAGGTCAATGTGTACTTGAGTACTCAAATATATATATATATATATATGTATATATATATACACGCATGATACTATATGAAAGTTTGTTGAGATAAGGAGTCAAGTGGTTCGAATGGGGGAATCGATCAGTCGGGCTATATAATCCCGTGTCGGACGTTGATCGATGAAATAATCGGGACAAGAACGCGTAGCATATATATATATATATATCTAATCTGATGTCAAAGAAAGGCGAAAATCGGTGATTTTTAATGATCGATATATAGTTGACACCCGCGAATACGTTCGTTTCTTTTGATTTTAAAGATTACGATTTCGAAATTAATTAATTGATTCATTTATATATGTGAGTATGTACATACACATAATACACATAAAGGTTGCAAACTCGATATTATGGAAATATTGTAACGACGAATCTTTTGGCGCGTGAAAAAAGTTTCTGTTCGCCTTAAGAAACTTTTCTTCGGTATAAGAGTATATAGAAAACGGCGAGTCGTCGCTTTTCTTTACGAAACAGTGTGTGTCGCAAAAATGATCGCGTATTGCCCGTGCTACGGAGTTGTCAACATCAAAGTTTCGTGTGTATATATATATATATATGAGCGTGTTTAAAGTTTTTGCAATTTCTCGTGCACACGTGGGTTGTGACATGGTACAATTATCACACACTATTTCAAACTCACATTAACACACTGACAGAAAACAGTAAGAAAAATTACTGTTTTCTAGTAATCTGACCATATATCTACTGTAAACCAAAATTTTTTCCATGTTACATAGCAATTTTTTCTGCTCTACATAGTAATTTTTTCCAGCGAACTTTCTTACTTTTTTATGTCAGTGCACTTATACTAATATAAAATATTAGTATAAGTGCACTGACATAAAAATTTTATTTATATATATTTATTTATACACATGTATATAATCGATGCTCTGATTTTTATCTGCGATATTTAACTTATTCATATATCAACACATACTTTTTGATATTTCCTTTCAACATATGTGCCATAAGATCATAATAGAAAACTCACCTGAATAATCATACCGCTGTGGTCCCATCCACCGGAACTTCTCACTATCCCTGACGACATCACCCAGGTACCCATAGCTCAGTATACTCGCATATATCCTGAGCAAAGCCTTGTCACTGTGAACGGAAGAGAGATCCAATCCAGCAGCGTCGCCAAAGATAATATGTATACAAGCGGTTTCAACGTCAGTGGTACCGTGTAAGCTATATGCCAATGTATCGGTACTACCACTAGGTACAACGCCGACAGGGATACCAGGTTTAGGTAATCTTACGTCAGGGTCGTTAAGGTCGATACGCTGGTCACGTGCAGTACGCGCTATCAGGCCGTTGAAGAGCTCGGCGAAGGTACCGTCGCCGCCTATGCACACCACCGCCTGGAACAAGAATTTTTTGTGAATGTTGAATATATAATATAATGTATATATCGTTTGAATATATGGAAAGTTTTGAGATTAGTTCCATTGATTTGTTGTCAAGGTTAGCGAAACTGGGTTGAGAGGTTTTCTTTTTTTTTTTTTGTTAAAAAAAATGGTTAGAGAACTAAGTTGGGAATGGTGAATTGATTATAGAGGCGTACGTATATAATGTGATTGATTGCTGTTTTTTCGGGGTTGCGCGTATTTATTAAAACAGAATAAATATCTATTATCTACAACTATATATATTATCTACTAATCTCAAGTGACCTGAATTTATTATTCGATTGTATATTTTCGTGCTCGATTTTACCTCACTCTTAATATTTGACCTCCACTTGAAACCCGTACAATGATAAAAAAGAAATATCACAGCAAAATCACATTTACGTACATTATGTATATGCACACTGATAAACAAATGAAACATTTTATTACCCGTTTATTCTACATCATCGCAGAGTTAATTCGTCGTACTTTCGCAGATCGTAAATTCAACACTTTTGAAAATCGTATACCACGTTTATACGACTTTTTCCGCTACATATATACACGATTTACATTTTACGATTATTACGTTATATCAAAGCACACGCATATACGCATCGTCATTATATACACCGTACATATTTAAATCCGCACCCAAATGGTCTTTTCTTGTAATCCTTATAAAACCCAATGTCACACATACTATATATATATATACATCAACTTAAAGTAGTTCAAAATTTCCACAAAAATTTCTTAACTTAATTCTACGTATAAATTAGCCCGCAACACGCGACGAATCCGCGCATACACACATGGAATGACGAAATTTAATCGCTCGAATTTTAATAGCTTGCACGCGCGCGCGCGCGTCCGCGTGGTAAACATATATATACACGCGAACGCTGCGCTGAAATATGCCGCGCCATATGGCAACCGCGCGCGCGCGAGACTTGCCGCGTTGCGAAATCACAGCGTGCTATAATACGTAAAGTGCAGCGCTCGCATCATTATTATAGGTATATAGGGTATGTGTGTATGAAACTCTGTAATGGCGCAGGTCACGCCGCATGTTTCGGTAATCAAAAGTAACATGGAACGTGGTTGTCGCATACTTGCATATTTGTGTATCATGAGATTATACATGGTAAAGTTTTGGATAAACAGTTGTGGTATGGAGAGTTGATTGACCTTGAATATTGTTTTCTTTTTTAATTTTATCAAAAGAATATACTATTTATATTTAATATAAATAACTAATTTTTTTATTATTTTCAAGAATATGTTAAATTTATAAATTTTAATTTTAAAGTGGAATCCAGGAAATTCTTATGAACACGAATATGCTGGTGTTCCACAAGTTTCTAAATAATAATATACGAATAGCTTAAATACAAAGTTATATTTGTTCTATATATTGTGTGTATATATATATATATATATAGTATATAAAGTAAAAAAACTAAACCCACTGACGTTCATTCCACCTCAAAACCTTCCGCGACCGTTCGTGCGTCTATTCCTCCGTGCAGTTCTCCTATATATACTATAGAGTCAACGAACTGACCAAACGCTTACACGAAGACTTCGTTAACACATCGTCCGAAGCACACACACACACATATAAGCACACGGGAAACGTCGCATACGGTTATATATCCTCGCACACAAACAGAACAAACATGCGCGCCTTGAACCTCGCGGAAGCGTCCCGAAATATTTACCGAACCTCAATCCAAAAACCGATCATTATACGACATTGTCCACACATAGATATAGATACACACACGCGTATATATTATACACATAAGGCTATAACTGGCCTTGACGATATCGACGGTCGCTATATTAGCACGAATTAACGCCTATTATTGGCACCGAAGTCTATTTTCCGTCGCGGCGAGTTATATTTTTAGCCGCGGGCAGGCAGGCTATACGAAAATAAATTTGTCGTCGTATGTATAATAGCGTACACGCGTGCAAAGTTGAAGAATTGGGGCGAGGACGGTTAATCCATAAGCGGACGATTGTATATAGGAGTGCGTGTTGTGCGAACGGATGGTATATATCGGGCCGTTTACGAGGTGTCATTAATCGTTAGTGTGCGGCGCGCTGCGGTTTTGAATGATCATATATATAGGTATACAATGTGCGGATTGTATATGAGCGATGGGCTGTGGAGAGTATATATTTTGAATGATGTAACGTGATTGATTTGGGGTTCGCGTGGAACATCAATTACGTGGTGGTTGTCGTATACCCGTGAATTTCTGCTTTATACGATGGAACTGCGAGGATTAGATTTTCTGGGTGATGTCGAGGATTTTTTTTTTGTCAAGGCTGATCGTACTGATTTGAGATTTTTTTTATATGGTTGGATATTGGCATAATGCATAAATCTTGATGGATTCTAAGCATTTTAAGCAAGGTTTAAGAACTGTCGAGAGTGTAATAACCGAGCTACCGTAAAACGTATCTATTTAAGTGACTAACTGCTAACAATAGTCTTAAGAATATAAATAAAACACAAACGTTCCCACGTTGTTCTTCATCTATATAATCCAAATCAAACGAAAATCTAATATTCCATCGCGACTTGTTATTCAGTAACCAACTCGTCGCAAAACAACAACACTGCCAAATTCCAAACCCACGTATAGATATACACTATAACCCCAACGAAACGCTTGCAAAATGTGACCCACTTTCGTTCGATTACGCGTACCTATAAAAAAAACGTCACACACGACTGCTATACAACGTCAAGAGATTCGAACGACGGGGTTACAGCAACTGTGCCGGAACTAGAGGTTGAGAACATCGGAGGTATGGGCTGCGCGCACTGTTGCGCTTCCGTATGAGAGATTACAGGAAGACGTGGGCGATGTATTTCGGAGGATGCGGTAAGTATATAAGTTGAGTTAGCAGCTGCAGTGGAAAAGTTTGCGCGCTGTAAGCGGAGGTGGAGAGAAAAGTGGGTTACGAAGTTTTTGCTGCTGATATGGTATATATACATATAGCAGACGGAGAGGATCAAGTGGCGAAGGAATGTGTGATGCGATTTAAAGAGATATTTGGAGTGGTTTTTTTGTGGTGTGCACATGGAAACTTAATCACGTGAGGTATATTAAGTTATGGAACGAAGTAAGTATCATAATTTACGGTTGTTGTATGTATAGGACGTTGGTTGGATAACCAATAAATATCTTTAAAAAGTAGTTATGAACATTAATACCATTAAAGACAATTGTTACCGTAATTTCCTTGTTTTTGTAATAGAGATCGTAATGGTAGATTAATATACCGGTGTATTTGGAAAAAGTTGATAGAACGCTCTAACGATGCAACTTTGTGAATTAAGTTTGATTGGTGTTTCAAATATATATCCAGCTTACATATTATTGTATGTCTTTTCGTTAAAAAGTAATTCGTGTTATGACATCGTTATACAGACCTTAATAGTGTATAATAATAACATTAAGGAAACGAATAAAGAAAAATATTGAATAAAAGCTACCCCACTTCTTACACACTAAGCATATACGAACATACAACAACAAAATCAACTTTCCAGTAGCGTCCGTGAACGAAGTATACTTATGTATATAATGAAAAGTCATTAAAGCCGCACTTAACCATTTCGCGTGCTTAGCGTGACAAAGTATTCTACTCGAGTGTACTTTATATATATACACGGACTTCGTCTGCTTTACATGTGTCACTGCGCGACGGTCACTGCAAAGAGTATGACAATAATAATTCACAAGCTTTATATTATACGAGCTATAAAATCTCTTTTCTATTGTAATAAGGCGATTCGAGTGCAAATTACAGACCGAGCGTCGCTGTAGGTATAGATAAAACTGCGATTCGCTCGCTGAAAACTTCACGACTGCATGAGAATGCCAAATGCAAAAAAGTCTATATATATGGCACTTGCATTTCTGCGCGTGTTATACTAATTTAAATACGTTTTTTTTTCTTAAAATAGACGTTCTCCACCGCGTATACTAGCCAAATCTCTTTCTTCCGCTCAATGGCGGCAATAAAACGAGTATATATATACTCTTTTAGAAGGATATTATACATCTCGCGAAATTTCATGAGGTCATCGATCATGACTGCGCATACTGCACGCGTTGCGTGTTGTGTACATGCGGAACCGTCGTACACATCCATCACACAGCGTAATGGGTTCGTGCATACGCATTATTATTCGAGCTACGATGTGCGCATATTCGCGGTGTTTGAAATTTAGGAGTACGGGTAATGGTCACTGAATTTTCGCGATACTTGGGTGATTTATATGGGTATTGTGTGAGAAGTGTATTTTAACGATTTTTTTATAAAATATATACGTATTGTTACTATTGTAATGGAAAATGAGTGAAAAATTATAGTTAATGGGATAATTAAATTAAAAATTTTTTAACGAAGATCAATATTATGTAACAATATCATAAGGTATACCTAAAAGAATCACTATAATTGCTGGTAGTCAATATGTCAATGACGTTATAAACGGATAAAAATGACCTCAAATCAATACATAATCATCAAAGCAGAAAATTTTCCATCACAATAAAGTTAATTAAAATTTCTGCGAGAATATTTATAACACTTCGTTTCTTTCAATTCAACACGTTTACGCGTGATTCTCCTCGCACAAAATAAAATCTAAAATCTCTCACTCCAATCGCATGCATTTACGTCAGAAAATTCCGAGCTCTTTTATCCTCTTTATACATGGGAGACGACCATTCCATTACAAAATATCCTCTGCAGTACTATGCTCTGCAAAACCAATTTTCCATCGCATATACTCTGCAGTACGTCACGCGGCTTAACAAAATTCAATCTCGAGCGAACCTCACAACATCAAAGGCGCGCAAAAAGAAAGCACAAGGTCGACGTCTAATCAACTTCTCTACTAAATGACCCACCGCTGCGTCCACACTTTTCCCATCCCTCCTCTTTTATCCAAGGTTGATACATGTATATATCTAGCTCTATGCTCGATCCAATTATCCCCACCCTCCTGCGTACAATTTTTCATTCATAATGCGACAGAGCTTGCTATATATCCCTCTTGGCTCGGATGAATCGGCGATTTTGTTTCCTTTAATACTGTGTATGTCTATGTGTTGCGCGCGTGTAGCAGCATCGATCGAGGGACCGTGAACTCGCCTCAAGAGAGAAAAAGAGGGACAGTGTCGACCTTGATTCTTCGCTGCGCGCGCGCGCGTCAGCGCGTCTTATTTCCTCCGAAATAATCGGAGCGCTGTTGCGGTTGTGGGATATACGAGTAGGTATATAATACTTGACGATCCGAGTCCGGTTTTCGTGAATGCAGTTTTTTTTTTGCTGCGTGGAGTTGAGAAGAGGAAAGTTTTTGTCGGTATAGATCGGTTAGAAAGACGTTTGGTATTATGGGAAAAATTTTATTGTTTTTTATTAGCATGGAATGGTTTGGTTGATTCAGAGAAAATTAACTGTTACAATTTCCATTTCCTTTATATATGTATACACGAAACTGCCTTTTTGAATGCATGACGCCATTTTGTACGAAACCTATAGCAAATCTGCATGTGTAAGACAAGGATAGACGACCATGTGACTAAAGAAATAATATACCTATATATATCGACTTCTTGAATGTCGCATTCAAAAAGTCAGTTGATTGCATTTATTACATGGGAGTGGATAGGAACTATATAGGAAGTTGCGCATTCAAAAAGCCAGTTTTAGCTACTTATATTATGTGAATTAATTCGTAAAACGAAAAAAAATGTTAACACAAAAGGAATGACAAAATGACGTGACTTCTAACAAAAAGTATTCACCCCATAACAGTAAACGACACCATTTACAAAAGCTCCTTACAATCCCAATCTTCATCACCACCTACACGTCCCATCTCCATTCATCATCTCTAAATACAAAACCTCCTATATACCAACAAAAAAACCCTAAAAATACATCCTCCACTGTATACATACTACACTCACCGAACTCATCAGCGACTCCCTCCGTCAGGTTACGTATATATACATCGTAAACCTTTATACATGCGAAACTTTCTACATTATCCAACGGTTCTATTAGCCACTACAGCCGCCGCCTATATACGCAATTCACACGCTGCAGTTGCGCGGGCGTCTAGCTCGCAAAAAAAATGTAACAAACGAGAGCAGAAGCAGAATTTCATATATACGGTGAACGTGGCGAGGAAAAAAAGTGAACTTTCTAGTACGCAAAAAGGAGGAAACAAAACTTTCGTTGACCTGCGGGTTACGTGAGAGAGTCGAAAAGTTTTTTCAATTGTTGAGGTGGGAAAAAAGATTTTTTGTAGGCGGATGAGGATTATAATGTGTAGGAAAATTGGGTTTCTTTGTGACGTTGAATAACATTCTTGTTGGTTAATTTATATAACGAGCTGACAATATAATATTATTTTATTATAATTAGATGTTGTAAAAATCTTAAAAAATCGTATAAGAATTTGACTTTTACGTTTACCACTTTCCTTTCCCTCACATCGACGTTTAAACCTACGTATTTAAAACTTTACCACGCGACACCTTATTATACCTTTGCATATAAAGCAAAGACAAACGATTCGGCGGTATCCGCGTATCGTTACAAGATCGTCGGAAATCAATAGCAGCAATTACGGCTAAAAATAGCGTCCGCCTATTTGTAGGGCCTATTAAAGTCAGCCAGTTTCAAACTGCACCCGTACCACTGCACGTGCACACTCTTTCACTGCAGTGTCTCAAGCAATCCATACTTTTCATCAAATATTCTATATCACAAAGCGTGTGGGCGAATATATATGGTTTACGAGGGTTCCGCACCAACTTTCGCTGTACTTTGGTTTGAAAGTATATCCAAGCTATAAAGCTTGCTTTTTTCGCCTATTTATAGATACATCTGGTGGAATAATTTCCATCGCATGCAGGGCAGATGTTTGTATCGAATGGATTTGAATTGCTGATTTGGTTGATAATAAAAAGTATCTTTCATGCTTGATATTTCTCTATAAATGGAATTGATTTCAGGAAAAATGAATTTTCAAAGGTAGTCGGTGTATACTTCTACTTTGGAAAGATTTCGTTATTTAGGTGACATTTTCTGATTAGTTTAAAAATGAAGCGATTAGTTTAAAACAAGAAACATTTTCAAAATTTTAACACAAAAAATATACATGGTAATATATATTTTTTGTGCCATTTATAATTCCACGGATGAAGGACATAAAAAATCAAACGTTTTACAACTTTTTAGATTACAAATTAGTCATTCTGTCGATTCCCTATAGAAAGTATATAAGCTTCGGTGCTACCCATAATTTAAAACACATTACTTATACCAGCTTACTTATCTACCACGATAATCTGAATTATTTGAACCTTAATCCTAAAGATTACATCGTTGGAATGTACTAAAATTTTATCTACTTCTTAACCTTATTTAGTTCCACATCGTAAAGTAACACCAAAACAACACTTCTTAATCAACAAACAATCACAATTTAACTCAATTACATTCTTCTTAATCATCTTATCACCCCTAAAAAAAACATATCAATACTTACATCATAACTGTCAAGTTCACTGGTGAGTAGTACGTCGCGGATATGTCCAGCTCGCTCTGTGACGATGACCTTCGATTCGACACCAGCTAAGGCCATCATTGGCTGGACTCGTTTTTCCCAGATCTGGAGGCCTTTACGTTTACCACCGAATGGATTGACGAACAGGAGGATCTTGTGTGGTCGATGCGATAAATCTGTAACGTGAGAAGATGCAGGATTTTTTTTTAGTGGGTGGTTGGGTTATTATCGTTTGGCAAAAGTGTAATTAATGCATGTAAAAATACTGAGGTTTTGCAACAATTTTGCATTGAGGAAGTGATATATGAAACTGATAGGGTGACGGTTTCAATTGGTAATTGATATACGTGTAACGAGAGGTCGAGAGAAAGTGTAGCGCTGTGGGCAATTCGATCCTTTACGAAACGCTTTTCAAACAGTATGGAATTATTATCGTTTAACCAAAAAAAAATGATTAAAGAGTGTTTAATTATCAATGTAGATAATGTTTTCATTTATTTGAATATCTGTTTTTTAAAAGGAGATATTGTAGCAATTTATGATCAAGTTTTTTAATTTATCATTCTTTCCATCGATAGATTTAAATTCTTTAATTGATTATTCAAATTTAGAACAGTTAAAATAATTCACGTCGCCTTAAAAATATGTATTAAAATAACTATATAATGGTATGTACTCTTTAAAAAAAAAGATGTTATAATTTAAGAACAAACAACGGAAAAGATTAAGTTAAAAAAGTCATTATCGATAATGAAATATACACATTTCTAAGTAAATTCATTACGTAATCAACTTGTTGCACTACGTCAGCTTTAGAATTTACAATATTGAAAATAACGTCTGAAAGTGCAAAAGTGCACAGTTGTAAGAAAATATCGTAACTTGCAGGATTCATAGACACGACTGAGTTTCCTTCAACGATTTCTTTACATATACACGCGACACATTTCGCGTTCGAAAGAAGCCATTGAAATTTTCACACCGTTCTGCTTTAATAAGCTTTACGAGGTGATAGCTATAATCAACGTTTTGATTAGTTCCTCTTTACTCAACCACTAATGTGGCAGAACGAAATAGCCGATTTAAAATGTTTCTTGGATTCTCCACGGAAATGTTAACATTTTACTTTTTTAAATTATACAGAACTGGAAAAATTCCAGTTATAATTTTTACTGTTAAACGTCATTAGCATTATAGCTTCGCAGTAAAAAGGCTAATTATTATAATCACAATATACACAATGCATTTTAACAACTAAGTTTTCCTAGTCCACGTGAAACTTGCACACCTAAATGGTATATAGACGCAGTATCGGCTTTTATAACTTTCTCCTTGCACTTTATATATCTGTCTCTATACATACTTCGCTATACAAACATATATATAGAGTATACCGAGCCAAGTCCAATCTCAATATCCTTAAACTATCTAATTCCATTACTTTCCGATTCGCCAGTATAGCCTTCCCTTCTAAATCCCGCATAGTCATGAATGATATACGCAGAAAAGAAAAATCGCCAAAACTAAAAGCAACTGCACTGACTTTCTTATACTCTTATCCGATCGCATACACGGTCCCTCGTCACGCTGAGATTCCACTTTTTCCCTCGTTTGCTCTCGTATAATACAATGTATAGTATATACCTTACGCAAGGAGCACACAGGATCAAGCGATATTTTTCGGGTTGAGGTCGAAGATTGTCAGGAACCTTCGACAAAGGATTTGATTACTAGCCTGCTCATGTATTATTCATGGTGTATTATTATTATTATTATTATTATTATTATTGTGAGGATATATGAATAGAGTTTTGAGGTAAACGACTGGGCAAAGCACACGACGAACAACTCGCTGTATAGCTGCAGATTGAATATTTAATTTGACCCGAATACTGAATTATTTTCGTATTTTAATGTATTCTGAATATAATGTGATGGTTGCGCAACGTACGATAGGAGTACCAGTGTATAAATAAATAAATAAAATTGCTTTTAAATTGGCTATGAGATTTTTTATTTAAATAAAATTAATATATATGTTGTAATTGATGCTAAGTAATAAAATAAGTATATGCTTATGAATATTGAGGATTCCTGCTTTAAATTCAATTGCCTGCAAAGTATAAAAATACGACAGTACAACAACGTTGTATATATGTCTACATGCAGACGGTAGGTCAACAGTCGAAGTCGCGTACAGTGACGCAAGTAAAACTTTTTATGATTTTCCGGAATCGTAAGTGTACTGTATATATGTGTGTATACCTGGTTTACGACTTTTTTTTTCTTGTACGTAACAACTTTGATTAGAATTATCATTGTCTCGGTTCTTGTGATGCCTGACGTCGTAGAAGAAATATGAAAAGATAAGTATAGTTACCCCGAAACGTAACAAATTAGAATTTAATTTATCACTAAGCATTCGGATTTGATAAGAAATAAATGCTCTAATATTGGTTCATTTTTAGTTTAAAAAATATATTAATATGTATTATATAGTAATTATTAATTTGGTAAACAGTACTGGAGTTTGCATTTTTTTTCAAGATACACGTGCGCAACGTAATAAAACCGGTAAGACACGTTTATTCAGATAACTTTTCTTGTCCGACTTGCGCAATGGAAATTCAACTCACGCTTTTCGTAAAAAAAAGTGACGTTCAAGGTTATCAAGTTGAATAGACACAGATAGAAAAAAAATGCAATAAGGAACCAATGTCTTTATAAAAAAATTGACAGTTCATGTCATATCTGCTCTTCATTTCAAGTCATTGTTTTTCAAATTGCTTTAAAAAGTAGGTAGTAAAGTGTGCAAATAGCACATAAAATGGAATGGATTTTGAAATTCATTTGCGCAGAAAAATACGTTTCTATTTCATTAGTAATCCAGGAGAATTTATAACTGATAAATATAAAAAATCATACATTAAAAATGTCACGTTCTGCAAAGTTAGTTAAAAGCATAGACCACAGAAACGTTTGATTTTTATTCAATTCTTTACTATATGCGTTATGAATATTCAACGATTCAAGATTTCTTATGCATTATCCTTGAAAGAAAACATTCTTACAGGAAGACTATCCACCTGCAAAGTCTCATTAACCATTAATTTATTAACGTGAGAAGTTACGGAATATCTAACTTTTGATTTTTATTATAGCATATAGTAATTTCATTGGAAAAAACTTTATGCTTTAAATAGTACTTTATAGTACTATAAGTCAATGTTTTATTCACTATGTTCCTGTCAATTATCTTAATAATCATGAAAGAACAAAGCATGGAAAAAACTTATTGCAATCGATAATGAAATCTATTTATATACTTAGTTCTGAATGATGCATATACAAATAGTGTTGCAAAATTCACTAAGAAGTTTAACACTACTAATCAGAAGATCAAAAAACATAAGCAAAATCATGTTTTTAATGAATTTTTTTAACAAATATTGAAATTCTATACAAAAATACCAGCTGTTTACAAGCATTATATATTTTTTTAAACAGCCAATATTAAAATGATTAAAACGCGAATGTAACAACTACCGAATTTTTTAATCACTAATAAAAGTCTTTTGCAATAAAATATCATCCACATATCTTCATTTTATATTTACATATATATGTCACAGACCTTGCTCTCATTAGAGTTCAGCAACTTATTATCTCGCACTCTCGCTTGATTTGGTCAGCATATATATATATATATATATATATATATATATATATATATTTAAAGTCCAGCTTGAATTGCTAATCCAATAATCAGGCAGTTACCATACGTAATCAAAACAATTAAAAACGACGGTACGATTTACCATCTAATTAAACAACTTTTTCTCCCAATCGCTCATACAACCTGTCCATTATAACTTACACTATATAGATGTAAACAAGTTTGACACTCACTTGCTAGATAATTCCTAATCGTCTTAACCCAGCTGGTCACCTGCCTTGGATCATCATGGCTCATCGTGACACTATGATGGCTCCACTTATTCTTGGCTCCACGTGCTGCGTAGTGTAGGACAAAACTCGTAGGCGCACCTTGGGCTTGAGGCGTTGGGGAACTTGGCGATGTTTCGGTCGGTTCGAGCTTCTCTTTGCTTCGGTAGAAGCCGTCGTTGGTACTTGGCTGGACGGTAGGCAGCCGACAGTGATGGTCTGTTTCGTTGCCGTAGCTCGCTGTGAGGACGTCGGTGAGCGGCAGAGTCCATCGTGCTGTGGAAGAACAAAGAATTGGTTATAAAATTGCATTGTTTATATCGGAGGTCTTGTGATGGTGAATTTTTTGTTATCGGTGGGATTGATTTCGGAGAACTGAGGAAATGTTTGGTCTACGTTCTGTATCAATACGGTACTGCGTTCAACCATGGAAGATGGTATTTTTAAACTGCTTTTCTATCGTTATTGCTATATATATATATATATATTTAAACGTCGAGATTTGTCAGCGTCTAATGCGCTCTGTTCCAAGTGTTTGGATTTTCCACTGTCTTTGTTTTGACAGTAGGGTAACAGACGAGCAATTGTAGATGGCTATGAATAGATTGACAAAGAGCCGCAGGCGTTCAGTGTTCAGTTTCAAGAATAAATTGAAATTAAACGAGAATCGAATATGCAGAGTGTTGTTGTGTGATGATAAATTTATATTTTATAATTGAATTTGATAAAATAATACACAATAGTAAATTGTGTTTATATTGTTGAGTTTTTAAAAGACACTTAATCAACGTGATACTATATCTACATGTAATGTTTCACACTGTCAATTAGTATCACCGGATATTCATTATCAAAGTAATTTTTTTACGATACACTGTATACCACTCAGCAAAATTATTGACAAATATTCATATGTAGTTGCATGTTTCGATAAGATAATCCCTCAAAACATCATTATACAAAACATGATTCAAATTAGCGCGTAATCACAAACCTTCCAACTCTCAACATATACCTATCCTATCCCCAGCTCTTATCACAAATTATAAATTCGTATATACCACACCACCACGAACAAGGCAATTAATTACATTCTCACGCGAATAATATATACTCTCTCGTTCACGCACATGCACCATTGTCAAAGACTCACGTGCGCTCACCTCAACACCATTCCCGTGAGGAAACGCGCGAACGCAGAGGATAAGTATCTATATATAACATGTTTTTTTTTTGCCGAACCCCGCGCCATTGCTCGTCTCGCAATTTAAATAATCACCGACTCGCGCGCAAGGTCGAGCAGTACGTTCACCGCGGATGCTTTTTCGGAATCTCTTCACGTCGATGTGCCTTCTTTTATTTCCTTTCCTTCTTGTTGGCAGAGCGAAACGACTAAGGTCATGTATGATATACGAAGCAGTAGCAGTTCTGGTGTTGGTCAGGTGTAAAGGTTGTAGATGATAATTAAAGTCTGGTTGGTGTTGGATGTGTGCAATTAAAGGCGATAATGACTGGGTATTTAGTTTTGTCGCGCAGTAGTGGTACAAGCAAATAATAAATGTGGGATACATTTTTTATTTAGTTCGGCGATGGTCTCTGGTGATCGACGGCAAGGGTATTTTTATCTATCGTTTTTAAGCAAATAATTGATTTTTCGTTTTCATATCGTTTATATAAAAGTTTCCACTAACAGTTAATATATACTGTAATTATTGCTGAGTTTTTCTTATTTCAAGTAAATTGTACGTATTTAATCGTGATATTATCTTGATACTACATTGCGCAACGGCCTGACGCAGGCGAATAATGTACCGTAAACAACTAGCATATAAATTTATTTTTTATGCTACATGAATGAAAATTAAGTTATCTATCTCTTTCTAGGATATTTATATGAATGCATATTAACTATAATATAGATTTTACAATATCCTAGTTTTATCAGCTAATATCGTACAATTTACTAAACCTAAACATCGTATACTTATTGCAATTCAAAAGCCACTTTACAATCTGCTCAAATTCCGTCGAGTACTACAACAACTACTCCGTACAAAAAATATTTAACTAGTCATAAAGCATCTGCTTACAAAAACTTCAAACAACTCAACGGTCCACCTGAGCTCATCAATATTACAAAACTTTTACGGCGTTTGCAAACCGCAGCAGACAAACCGACACGGCGCGCGCTTATACAGGAACTCAAACATCTTCCAACGCTCACGTTCCGCATGGATAATCAACTCGTGTATATAGACGCGACGCCTTATTAAGGAAGATTTCCAAACTCTGATTCACCCGGCAATATGTTTTGGCCGTCGAGGATGTATGTGTATATATATGCGCTATACTCTCGTATAACCGTTATAGGAGTGTGTCTGTCTGTGTATAAGTTCTTTCATAAATTCGGGAGTCGAATCGTTTACTTAGGACTATGCGCGAGGAGTGACGCACTTGCGTATGAGTAATGCAAATGTGTCCAAACGTTCTGTGTACTTGAGTTTTTCATTTGGGAGCGTGTTTTTCTTCCGCGTGGGTGGAAAGTTACGCGAAAAGTCGTATAATTTTAAAGTTTCTATGTTTGAGTACTGATATCGTATGATGGGTTGCTGGTAAGTTAATAATTTAGGATTGAATTATGAAGTTGTTGTTGATTATTGCTCTCTCTTTGGTTAAGAAGCTTTTAATGGAATATTTGCGGGTATAATAATGATTTCTTGGTATTTAATGATTATAGTTTTAATGAAATATCAAATAGGAATTATTGAAGTAGTTGAAAATAGTGTTTATTTTTTATGTTTGTCTTTTCGAGTTGTTTTATAATGTTGGCTAGGAGTATTACAAAATGACGTATAGAATAATTATATTTGTTTGAAAATTAAATACATTTATTTTACAGTCTCTTTGAGAATACCAATAAGCAGATACTTAATTTATATTTTTCTAACTGCGACTCCATATTTACTAAACGTTTGAAATTTGAAAAAACGTCCTTTGAAATTCTAATTTCTCAAACCACTTCGCCAACCCACACAACCCAAAAATTCACATTCTCAAGACTTCAACCGCACTCATACCGAATTCTCTTCTCTCTTCCTTTTTCTTAAAAATTTTTTCACTCATTTTTATCATGTGTCTGTGTCATCTACATATATATGTATATATACATATATCTACTTGCGTCAAACGTGCCGAGATAAGTCACATACGCGCAGCAGCTACTACGACGTTACAGGATCGGAATAATATATTTTCCACCGCAATGGTTCGGCGAAAAATTTCCACTTTTCAGTTATATAGTAACATGATGCGCCGTCGGCAGCTTGTAACATGGCGAAGCACGCCGACGACTGTCATCACCGTTATTACGCTAATACACGCGCGCACGCGGCAGCGATGGCGTTTTGCAATCTCAATTTTTTTTCCACGAGAGACGGAAAGACTATGTTTACTTTGGTTGCGAGAAGTTGGGAGAATAATAGTAGGTTGGATTTTAGGATGGCAGAATTGTGGTTTGATTTTTTTTGTATTCATTTAGAATATTTGGTTTGATTTTTGGCTAATAATTTTTATGCATTTCAGATTTTCTTTTAAGTTTTACAAGAAAATAATCAAAGTTCTTTTTAGAATATAATAAAAACATTCAATTTTGAATAGAATATTGTAGAAACTTAAAAATCTTTTGTGCACTTCGAAATCAATTATAGATATTCATTTTTTTTTAATGATTTTGAATAAATTTTTTTTTTAATTTCTGTTATTTAAGAGAATAAAAAAAATTATATATTGTTGAAGATTCTTTTATAAATACAAAGATAACAACTCGAAAAATGGGTTTCCTTTATGTTCATTATTAAAAATTCACATAAAACCATTAAAATAAAACTTTAACTTCATATTCATCTCTCAACATGTTCTCACAAACCATCAAAAGAATTCCTCCTTACAAATTCGTACGAAAATAAAACTACTTCTCTCAGCAACATCAAAAAATCGCACTAAACTCGGCGCATTCCACGTAAAAAATACAGCACGCTAACAAGTAGGTCAATATACAGTCAGTCGCACAAAATTACACCTGCACGTTTTCACAGACATACATACATATACACTTCTTCTTCCGACACACACACATACATATAAAATATAATCCGCAATTTTCCAGTGCGCACGTTTCCCTCGTGTTTCCTATATCATCGCGTCACACGAGCACCTAATCTCGTTCGTTGCGTCACACACATCGTCAATTGCGAATCCGCGGACGTAAACAAATTTCGCGAACGTCGACAGTGCGGCGACTGCAATTGTCACGAGATCGTCAGTATAAAAGTATATAGCGATTGGACTCATAGCGTGAGCAAGTTGTATAGAGTATATTATATGACCTTAGATTTTTTTCCGAGCTCAAGGTAGTTACTATCTGTATTAGTCGCGTTGGGAAAGAACCGATAGAACTTTTTTTTTCTTTCTTATAATGAGATGTGGTATATTTATGGTCGAGAGATTAGCTTTGCGAGCGGATGTCGCATTGGTGTTATTTTATATATATAAGTGGGATTGTAGAGGATTATTTAAGTAATTGTGCGGTTACGAAAAAAAATGGAAAGATTGTGATGTTAGTTAAGGCTTCAAGGTAGCTGATAGGGCCTTTTAACCTTTGAATCGATGAATTGATGTCGAATTAGATTTCGATTGTAATTTTAATTGAATTGACGTTGAATATAAATTTATAGCTTTGAATGATGTTAGTTTTCCAAGTTTGAAGGGAAATGATGGTCTTGACCTATATACCTAATATCTCCTTTGGAGAAAAAGTGTAGGTTATTCACTGTACAAATATGTATAATATAACTAGCTTTATCGTTTTTGAAATTCTGGTGAAAACATAATTACGAATAAATTGATGAAGTTTTCTAAAATTTACACTATACTCTTATTAAAATGAAAACTTTATATCCTTTCTGATACTCATATTTATAACTTATTATAGCTGTAGATAAATTACTGTAGAATATGACTTAAGCAGAATTATGAATCTAAAAATAAGTTAATACCCATAAAAGTCTTACCGTACTAATAAGAATTCTATATAAAAGCTGATCGACACTTATATTTCCTCCTATTCAAGATTCATACACCAAATATACTCTTAAAACATAAAATATGCAAATATCAAATAAAAAGACCCCAAACCACTTTCTCGAATCTCCGATAAAAGAAAATTCTCAAAAATAAAAAAAAAATAATAATCACCTACACTTTTCAAACTACAAATGCGCGTCAGAGTCGCGTGCATCCTATACGGCGACAACGACCCACGCGCATGATATACCGTTACGCCGACCTCGATTTTCAAAAGAGTGCGGCATGTTTCACTTTCTCACACTGTAAAGTTGTGTATATATACATATATATACATTAACGCATATGTTTGTATTTGTGCGCACGCAAGTCTTATCATCGACACGGACTTTTAGTGTATATAGGACTAAAAATGCGCTCGTGATCCGTGGAAGAAGGAGGACGAGAGACGCAGAAAAGGAAACGAAAGGCCGGCACGACCTCGGTTCACTTCTCAGCGAAGGGACAAACACGCGAAGGCTGCTGCTGTATATTATAAGCAAATTGGTAGGTTTTATTTGCCCGTTGACCTAAGATTGGAGAGACATCGTGTCAATTGGTATATATGGAAGTTGTTCTTCGTTCACAAAAAATTAACAATTTCCGAGGAAATTATATTCCGAGTTGTTATATAATTTATCTAATAAACCTCATTTTAAAAAATTCGACGCGAAAAGTTGACTTTTTAATCTCATCATTCTTCACGACCACTGCACAACGACGGCGACCCATTCAATTTGTTCTCGACTAATTCGCTATTATACCTATACGGCCACTACGTATAACGATTGGAACGAAGCGAACGCACGCGTAAAAACTCCGAGCGACGCGATCGTTCATTCATCGATCATCATTAACAATGCAGCCGAGTATAAACGATCGAATTCGCGCCAATTAAACCACGGCCTCTCTAATTGCGGAAGAACGACAGGAATTCAACATATATATATACCGAAGCATTTATTTCGAGACTCGCGGAAACGCAACGTTTCGGAATCGTGAGGTTGGTATTCCAAAAGATATACAAGCGGAACGTATAGGTAATTCCTAGTCTACATACGCGAAGATGTCTATATTTAAAGTTTTCAATGCTATTTGTACGAATGAATCGTGAGTTTATCCCGTCAATTTTCTTGCTACGGAGGTCAAGTTTTGTACGGCTCGAAGAACAGGGAGGAAAAAAAAGTTGATAGGTTTATAATATAAGACGGTTTTAAAGACGAAGAGAAGCTTGAAATTTTCATTCTGCATTGGTCGTTTTTTCTTTTTGTAATTCATGAACTGTGTATAGAATTACGTATGAGCGAGATATGCACGATGGATAAGCTAATTCTAAATTCCATTAATTATATAGATAATCCGTAGATTCTATAGGGTATTGTTCACGCGCAAAAATAAAAATATTTTACGATTTTTATCCGTTTGTGGTTATAAATTAATGTAAAAAAAAGACAATTACTTTATCAATATATCGATGTTATTGAATTTAATCGTTTCACGCTATTGCGTACCCAACTTCTTAATCAAAACAAATAGTTAATTTATTACTATTGACCACCAATAAAACTACATTCAATCGTTCCATTCACACTGCGATATTGTATTTATTAATCTAGTTTTTATTAAATTCCACAAACATTCTAAATTTGCAAACCCTTTCTTTCCACCACCTACCAATTACAACCAAAGTGCACAACCACAACAACAACAACTTTCCCAGCGGCCACTTCAAGCTCTCACGAGAGAACACATATTTACCCTCCGGTTACATCACCACCGCACAGCTCTCTTCACACTCGCGACCTTTCCGCACCTGCGAGTAATATCACTCACGCCCACGCCTTCGCGAAAAGGCATATAGCTGTGAGAAAGAGCTGTATATATATACACACATACTGTAAGTATAAGTACACGTTGACCACGCGCGCGTGCATCCACAAAGAGAGAAAAAGGAGCACACGTGTATATATACGTAAGTGTATATACATATATATAGAGAGTAAGTCTACTGTGGTCTTTGCACGCGCGAGAGTGAACGTGCGCACGCGTGCGGAGCATTGTTCTCTCGCAGACTATACGCGGCGGGAAAGGAGTTTAAAGAGAGAGAATGAGTTGACCTTTTTACGCTGTATCGTATGGCCTCCAGCTGGAAGGAGCGAGTTGCAGGTTGGAGGAGATTGGATATATATATAATGCGCGAGAGGTTTGTGATTGGAACTCGCGTCGAAGGGGATTGAACTGGATAGTATGAGTTTTGGAGTGGATTTGGTTAATACGGAGAGATTTAAGTATAAGCGGTTGGTTAATCGTTGTTAGAGTACTTTGTTGATGATTTTCATGGATTTAGGTGCACTGTGGTGTGGAGTGTTTATCAAGGTAAGTGCACATATGAGGGGAGTTTGATAAATGAAACACTTTGTTTTGAAGTACAATATTGATGATTATTCGTGTCGTAGTGCAGATAATGAATCCTGATAGTTAAATGCAATACATTGTCATTTTTGTTTATTATATTTCTACTACAAATTATTTTCCAACCAGTAAAAACGAGTTTGTTGAATTATATTTTATTAATGAATGAATAAAGAATTGAAAATTTTATTAAATTACAAATATCCGGATATAGTTCCTGTTAATATATGGTACTAATATATATTACGCGAAATTCGTGGTCAGTTAAATTCAATTGGCAGCTAAATTTATAAAACGTTTGTATTTCAAACAAAAAATATTCACAAACGTTATATATTTTACAATCGATTCACGTCGATATATTTATACTCTCATTTATACTTATAACAGAATAAACAGAAAGCTCTGTGTTTCAATAAAAAAATCAGTCCGAGAAACCGACGTTATAATTATACAAATGCGTCGATTAACACAGTCAGCTGTCGACTGATTCGTAGCACACACACACACACACACACACACACACATACACACCAGTGAAAATTAGCGGTTTTTTTATATATACGCGTCGTGTTGATAGCCATTAGACCCGATCGCGCACGTAGTATACGCACACGCACGCGTTATATATGTTCCACGTGGTCAGTTCTCAGTCATTAACGGTCGTGACTAGTGACTAACAATGGCAGCATGTATACCTATATATATGTGCGGTGCGTCGCAAGGTCGCCCGACGTTTATCAGAACGCTGCTGCTGCTGCTGCTACCGCAAATTATTATATTATTATTACCAGATATAGTTTATATAGTTTTTCATACGTATTTCGCGTGTGATAAGCTAGAGCCATTACATAACATCGCAGAAAGTGCGAAATTTTTTTCGAATGTTTACATACGTGTTAGAAATTTCGTCTTACGTATAAAGATAAGATAAGAATCACCAGCACTTGCTCTTTCTCCGTGCCGCACACGTTTTAAAGACACCTAAAAATTGTTTGCTCTTTAAAATGACATGAACCCGTGAAAGAAAAAATCACGTTCGTATACAGTATACCGCAAAACACGTATCACGGACCAAAAAATATACCTGCGAAAGCCGCGTATACGAAATTACTTAAAATTCACTTCGAAAATCCTATATATACTGTGCTTATATATCGGCTGTCTTTGAAATCATTAGCATAACTGCGTCTTCCGTGTATATACACATAAGTGGTCGCGCGACAGCTAATATAACATTCGCGTCGTGAGGTATATAGCGCACCGATGTGGAATAGGAATTGCATTTTTCGTGTATATATAACGCGTATATATACGCGATGGGAATATTTTATATATATAAAACGCGCGCGGAAATCGTATACACGCGAACGAACGAACTGCGGATTAAAGGTTATATGGATGGTGCGATGGGTTAAGGATTTGGTGTACGAAAGAATGAATTTTTGGTATATATAGTGATGAACATTGCATATTCCTATAGTTAATAATAATAATTGAACCGTAAACAACATTTTTTTTTTAGAAATAGAGAGGACCTTTATTCAGGCTGATTAACATCGGTAACCTCGCTGTATAAAGATTCTCTCTTCTTGCGGGTCCTTTCCTGCCGCGCCAATGATCAAAGCACTTTTTCTTTTCCTTTCATCAGCCCATCCTACGTCCCGATGAACTCCCGTGACCTCTGTTCTAAACTTTCCTGTGCTGTGTAATAGGCTACTATACTTGTTCGGCGAAAAAAAAGAGGCGAGAATCGAGGAAATAAAAAAAAACAAAGGCAAGATGATCAAGATTTCTGAGGGTAATTTTCGGAGGTCTTTAATCACGAATCCTATGTGTGTATGAGTAATCGGGATTTTTATGGTTGTTCAGTATAATCAGTTTAAAGCGCGTCTTTGTTTGGCATCACGGAAGTGTAGAATATATTATATTATTATATCTTTCTACTTTTAGTTTGTTAAGTATCCTTAAAAAGTTTTTATCAGGCAGCTGTAATTTTAAAATAACAAACATCACTCGGTAAAAGCATGAAACTTTTGCTATTGAATTTTTTCTCGTTAAAAACCACCTTTACCATACCCTGCCCGAAAGTACCAATTTACCTTCCGACACCGAATCGGAAAAATGATATTTTCGGCCCGAGTATGGTGAAAAATAGTATACGCACTACGGGAGGAAATTTGGAAACCCTATACAGCTCGTGTTTGCCACCCTCGCCTTTGGCTCCCTATAGATGCGTAATATACTATTTCTAACTTCACTTGTGTTATAAATAATTGGATACAAAAACCTATTGAATATATATTAAGCAACTATCGCAACTATTTTGATTTTATCGACTAATCTTCTTTACACCCTATCAACAGCACTAAACTGAAGTCCAACTTCTGTTTCCTTAACTTAAACTCTATACGCAACCAACTCCTCCGAAAATTCCTCATCCCCAACCATCCTCCAACCCTTCACCATCCACCTACCAAAATAAATAAAAACCACAACAACAAAAAAATACTCACTATACGGTGGCCTCTCTGTCTCCCAGATAAGTGTACCCCGATGAAAGTAAACTCTGCATCGTTTCTTCCTGATGACAAAGGTGCTCAGCAACACCGTATGATACGACGGATCCTCTTCGTTTTCCTGCATCATCCTTGCCTCCTTCTCCCTTCTTCTCCTCTTCTCTATATATATACGTTTGAGACCTATGAGTATACGCGTATCCTGCGCGTGCGTCGTGTGTGTATATTACACACCGAACAGCAGAGCCCGTCACTCTCGCTTCCTCGCCATTCTCTCTCTTTCTCTTTCACTCTCTCGCTCGCCGATCAATTTCGCTGATGCTGCTTGCTTGCTTGCCTCCCGATGCTGTGTTGCTGCTGCTGCTACTGCACGAGCGCGTGGCGCTGTATATATGTATATATATGCGTGTGAGTGAGCCTGCGAAATTCCGGACGCTCGGTTATTAGTGGGTATAGGGAAAAAAATTGGTGGTATTGTAGTATTTGCAAGTAAAGGTTGAAGGATATGTATTAAATACGCGTGTTGGTTGATAGGTGACGATCACGCGTGGTGAATGTTCTGGTGCAGATTAATTTTCAAAATTTCAATAAATTACGATTAATTTCTAATATTTACTTATATCCCTATAGTATCATTACTAAAAATTAAAAAAAGAAAAAACTACAAAGAAACGGCAATAAACCCTCTATACATATAGAGAAAGAAACCCAGACATTTCCTTTGTTAATACCGAAAGTGACACACATCGAACCGCACAACCGCTATATATATCCGACCTCTCGCACATCCACGATCAAAACATATCCCCACAACAGCAATAAAACATTTATCTCTTACTCCAATCAAAGCCACCCTCTCTCTATACTACCCTGATTTTCCCTCTCTCGCTTCACAACACACGTTTCTTTTATCACTATAACAACTAGTAGTAGTAGTAATAGCGTACACACGTGACACACATTCGCGTTCGCACGCGCGTATATATAGAGAGCCGCGATGTCTATCTGCGAAACAACTGTGTGTATGGTATATATGTACACGAGAAAATTACCCGAATAGAAAGGAAAAAGAGAGCAGTGACATCAAGTTATCGAGATCGCGTATATATATATAGCTCTACCCTAGTTCCGGACACGATTTTCCCACGGGATGTAATCGAGTGTGTCGAAGTATATAATATCGTCTATCTGTCTTGCGCCTCGATAACGTAAATATTTATTATTATCTCGCGCTTATATATACATATACATATAGTATATGTATTATACAGAGAACCGCGTGCGTGGTACCATCAACCGCGTTCTCCAATCCTTCCTCGCCCACCTGTATATTATAATACATACTACACGGTTATATCGAGCGTATACGAAAACTAATCATACGTTATTACATATATTATACACTATTTTAACAACAAAACTATACAGCTGACAACTGTATATATACTATAATTCATTCACAATGCGTACGTATCACCTGTCAACTTCCCTTGCATTCGCCTTATACTATATATACATTTCTACAAATCGCGCACTCACACAGTACCACTGATTGGGGAGGGAGGGAGGATAAATCCACGTCCTCCTGTTATATAGATCGCGAAAAGAAAAAAAAACGAACCGACGAGTATAAGTGGCGACGACCGGTTCGCCCGTCGGAGCCAGACTGGCGTCGTCGGCGGCGGCGCGCGCGAGCTGTGCGAGAGCGAGGAAAGCGCGGCGCTGCTGCACAGCAGCTGGAACGCACGTCGCGCGGAGAGGGGGGAATGCGGGAATGAGGAGAGAGAGAGAGTGCACGCGTACTCGAGGCGCCGGCGGCGAGTCGATAAGAGCGCACCGGTGATGTCGAGTGGATGTATATGTGTATATATATATATATGTGTGTGTGTGTGTGTGTAGGTGAGCTGTGTACAGGTGTGTGAGGAATATGGGATGGTGGAGACTGTGGGTGGATAGGGTGCGAGAGGTCGGGGTCGCAGGATGGTTTGTACGTGTTCGTATAGATGGATGTAATAATAGGATTTCTTTTGTTAAGGAACGGATATATGATGGTTGATTTGGGATGTTTGCAGGATTATTTATTTGGGAGAGAGGCAATAAAATTTTTTTTTGTTTTAATAAAGGTACCTGGTGGTACAGTATAGGAATATTGTTGTAATAATGAAAATGAAGCTAAAATAGAAAAATTGTAGTCGATAAAGAAATGCGTTGATCATGCATTCATGAATTCTATTATTGTTGAAGGTTACTTATGAATAATCATATTTTCGCAGGATCCAGTGTTTCTTTTTATCTTAATATTATGAAAAACAATTCACTTTAGTATTTTATCAGAGATATTTACAAAAGTGATTATTATGAAAATGAATGTACAGTATTACGAGTTCGACAATATTATTATTATTTATTTTATCATATACGTGGATCAAATTAAAAAAATTATTAAAACATTGAAGGTAAAGCTCGAGGAATAATTTTCAAAATTATAAAATTTAGCAATGATATTAATTACATATTTATAAAAGAAAAAAACGGTATTTTTTAGATTAATATAATTAAAACATTCATTTACCAGTATGAATTAAGAAGACTTTTTCTGGATTGTAAAGATACGTTAACTCCAAGGAGTTTTAAACTTCACAAAGCCGATATTAACTCTTCAACAATTTGCGTTTCAAAAATGACAAGTGGTGCCATGTGTGCATATAAGAAAGACGTATGGATTATTACAGCTGATCGCGCATTTCTATCTTATCTGTCTGTATTAATTACTTCATTGATAACGTCAGATATAATATACTAATAATGTCATTAAAATTTCTATTCTCAGCACAATTGATTTGCCAACTCAAGAACACAGGCGCGTCACAATTAACCGAAACAACACGAAATCACATTTCTTTCATTCGAGCGCTTAATAACGTGAAAAGAAAGCACGAGATCAATGTGAATTATTTAGTCGATTCGATCGTTGATGCCGGAGGACGACGACGCTGCATCCGTTTGATACGAGATAATTCAATCTGAAGCTACATATATACTCTGCTACTCGAAGAGACACGCTTATTAAAATATTTACAGGTCAAGTTGTTGCCGGAACACTTGAAGACGAAATATTGCATCGTATAGTCGACGAAGTGTTGTTATATATTTTCGCGAAGATTGATAAGCGCTTAAGCGTTTGTTACTATATCTTTTAGTGAGTTGGTTATCCGTAATCACTGTTAGAATCTTGACTTTGGGATATACGTAAATAAGCCGTTTGCTAAATCAGGTGAGTAATCATTGATAAGGACGATGGAAAAATGATGCTTGGTGCACTAGCACCAACTGCCACTGCAGTCGTTTTATTAATACATCCAATTGCGAATCCTCACTTTATACTATACGTAACTTGGCTTATGTGAAAGATGAATTTATTATTGAATAACGTTATAAAATTAATTTCAACAAAGAAAATTGAATTTACGTAAACCGGTGTATTTATAGCTTTGAACGTTCACGTGAAATCAATACCCTTGAGCAAACTGGATATATACTAACTAATTTAAGTACAATATTTACAGAAGAACCCTTATTTGATACACCAGTGTTTGTTTTTCCACAGGACAACCATTTTACCACGGTAAAAAACTTTTCATTCAACGTTTATTCACGCAAGAATACAAAACAATATTTTATATAAAAAAAAAGTATCCTTACAGATTATATCAGTACATTATAGCCATATACTTTTAGCAGATCACGATCCAAAACTTCTTTTTCTCCTCCACCAATCGTCATCTCGCCTTCGACTCGTGCTCACGCCCGCAGGGCCAAGGCTATACTCTCGTTCCTTCTTTTTTTTCTCGTCTCTATTTGAGATAAGAATTACACCGCTATGAAGGCCTATACTGTTACATATATGTATGCGGTACATCGCAGTCGAGGCGAACGCGAGCCAAGGTTAATGTCGCCGTTCAGACGCGCCAAGCTTCATGCGCATAGATAAGAGCTCGCAAGAGCGCGCAATGCGGTTTTGTTGTCACCGTAGTTGCAGATGTGTTCTGTGAAGCGAGGTTGTTGCTCGCAGAAGTTTTCTTTTTTAATTGAAAATACTTTGTTGGGGTTAGAAAATATTGAGGAAACTTTTTGTTATCATGCTCGGGATAATGTAAATAAAGTTAAAACTCGCTGATCAAATATTGTACAAACTGTAAAAAATGATATAAATATTTATTATTTAGATATAATAAAATATAAGACAATTAAATTACATGCGATATATAATGTAAAAATACGATATCTATATATGGGGAAATCCAGAAAAATGGTATCCAAAACTAGTCAAATTGTTTCGGACGCACATTTTTCGAATAGATTTTTTCTCCTTTCTTATTTATCATAAAGTAAACTGGAAAATTGTGGACAATTAAAAACGTTTATAGCTATTTTTTTTAAAGGTTGAAATTTTTTTTAAACTGACAAAAAACCCTCCTTCTTGAACCTCAGTCATTTAATCCAAAAATATCTTATACATATAGTTTTAAAAGAGGAAACTGTAACTGAAAGAAAGAGTTTTTATTTACTGTATTGATAATTAAAAGATATCGATCCCTTCAAAAGTTATAAAAGTTTAAAAGGCATAAAAATACATAAATCGGAGGAATCAGCAGCCCTGACTTTGAGAGTATTATTATGTCTTTCAGAAAAAAACTTTTGACCAATATTGAGACCACGATAAGTGTAAAATTTTTCTGAACTTCCTAAAATATATTTGCCACATTCTTCAAAGTCTCAAAATTTACATTCACATTCAAATCTTCAGCCAACTCCTACGGTATCCCCGCACCCATAGACACACAAATACAGACATCCTATACTCTATATACACTCGTGTAGAAAGGTAGGAGAACACAAGCCGCCTGCTTTCGCATTCTTGCGCGCGCGCGTCGAAGGAATACGTATATATGTACGTGTACAGTGTATACGCCTTCGTATCCGAGTCTTCCGGGTGACTGCACACGCGTGTCTGATTCGCCCCGCGCTGTAACTACTTGCGCGTGCGCACGGCGTCGTCTTTGTTTCCGTCTCTTGCTCGTGGAGTTGAAATGATGGTTTTGAGATGAAGAAGGTTTGGTATATACACTGCGTTACAAAAATTGCAATTTAAATCTAATTAGGTTTCTATGAAATTTGAGATTATTGTGTGTTTTGAGGAGGGTATAAGTGTGATGGGGTCTTGGCATTGCATAGATTTTTTTTAAATTAAAGTACAAATGATTATAATATCTGACAGTATTGAAAAATAAAAAAATTTTAAAAACAGAAGCAAATTTTTTGAAAAAGAATAATTAGTCGTATGCTGACGTAAATATCGTTCATTTAAGAAAATGCCAGATATTTAGTTAATAAAATTTTTTTTATACCCGATTTTTACATTGAAGATATCTTTTTGTTCCTCAAAAGGTTATTTAAAAGTTTAGCTATCAAAATTATTAAAGAATTTATTGGGTGGAATATTAGTGCTAATTGTTTCCACGCTTCATAATTTATCTGTGAACAATTAATTTCAACTTTGCATACAATTAATTTTTCAGTAAGTGAACAATATACACATTTATGCGTAGTCTTAAAAAAATTTTTAAAATAAATTACTGAAGTATAAAGGTATGAGGCTAATATAGTACAAAGATTTTTTAGTCAGGATACGAAACCTCATGAAATAATAAATATACTTTAATTTAACTAATAAATAAAATATTTTGTAAATAAACTATCCATAAGACTTGAACGAAAAATGCCATGTTAACGTTTTGCATAGTTCAAAAAACAGTAACAAAATCGATCTCTTCAAATCAGCATGTAACTCTACAACCATAATATTTTCTAACAAATCAGAGAAAACATTTAACGATTACTCAACAATACCTACTGTTTGACTAGCTGCCAATCGCGTTACGCATCGCACTTGATTGTTCGCTAACTTATCTGTAAATCGTATCTATATATACAATGTTATGAAGCGCATCAAGCAAGTCAAGATGAAGATGACAACAAGTCGCGTGTATTTATATCGATGTCAAAGTGTTGGAAAGGAGTTACAAGTACTGCCATCTACTCTGCTGTAGCAGAAACAAAACAAATACTCACAGCCAGTAACGTAGAGATACACTTTATATCAAATCATAATTATAGATCTTTATTATTACACCGTATATTTGTAAACTAATCGCAACGGACTTATTAATATAAAAATAGTATGATGCTCAATTTTATTATAAAATATAAATACACATGTACAAAAATAATAATTTTTTATATTGTCACATTTAAAAATAAAATTTTCCACACTCATTTACTGCAAGTACTGCAAGTACGCTGCACGTCTCTCACGCCTTTCGACTTGTAGATGCTTTCTCATAACATGCGCATGTATCTGTTTAATTTGCGGTGTTCGATACTCGCAATCCCGGCAATAATAAGTATGAAGTATGCAACATTTCTCTTCAATGTGTTGACATATTTCCGTGTATTCTGGACGAAACGCCTTGCAAATTTTGCATCGATATTGAAAATTCAAATGGCAAAGTGGACACGTGGTGAAAGAGTCTCCTGAGTATACCTTGTCACATTTAACACACTTCAGTTCAATGTAATCTTCTACAGCTGAAAAAGTTTTCATGTTATTTCTTTTGTATCTTAATATCACAATCAGAATGTCAAATGCATTTTTTTCTCACATTCGATAATATACGGTATCGTCTTATATCTTTCCATTACCTCCTCTCCTGTAACCGTATAATTTAGAAAATTTAATGTTAATGCTTTGATGTATGTGATCCTACAATTTTAACGTACCGATGAGTGGTGGCCCACTTACTTCAAGTTGGCCAGGCGACCTGTTGCAAAGATCCACTGGTGGACTTTCCTTTCTGATCAATTTTATGGGATGTCCTTGTTTTCTGGATCGTGGAGTTCGGGGCGGAGAATCTGATTCAGAGCCGGATACATTTATCGCTTGGGTGGGAGTTGCTTGTTTTCTTTTTCGTTTTACTGACAATAAGAATAAAAAAAAAATAATGATTTACGTACGCACACATATACATTAAATCTCGAGAGTTGCTTATATACTTATATGTAAGTGTTACTAAAAATGATCAAAGTAATTAATTAATGAGTTTAAAAAACCACAATATTTGTATTATTATCAATACCTGAACCATTTGGAGTGGTCTCGGTAGAAGACGGCTGTAGAGGCGAACCCTTTTCAGGATCTGAAATGTTTCAATGAAAATCCGATTGAATAATTATTCTTCTTCCGAATCAGCTAAATATGAGAAAAGTTGTATAGTAAAAAGTACTATTCTTAATATTAATCGCAGTATATATTATACAATTTTATTATGAAAATTGCTACAGTTTATAGTAAAAACTGCTATATATACACACAACAATATATAACAATAACAATATATATATATATATTGTGTGTACACAACAATATTTGCATTACCAGTACCTGAACCACTTGGAGAAGCCTCGTCAGAAGGTGGCTATAGAGGCAAATGCATTACAAGATCTGAAATGTTTGAATGAAAATCCGCAAAAAGTACTATTCTTAATATTAATGGCAGTATAAATTCTGCGGTTTTATCATGAAAATTACTACAATTTTTATTAAAAAAAAAAGAAAAATAAAATCATTTATAAATAATGCAATACTTACTCATAATAGCAGAAGACGCAGCTCCAGACGAAGTACCCGGATTCGAATTTTCGTTAGATTCGTTAAAACCTTTGGATAAAAATTATTATTATACATTTTGAATTAGAATATACTTTTTTAAGTAAATTTTTTAACAAAAAAATTAAAATATTGCACCAACTCAAATCTAAAGGTATCAGTTTGTATTCTAGTAACTGTTGTTGATTATTCTCCATGTTTTCGTCAGCTATACTTTTTTATACTTCGATTTGCAACAGAAAATTTATATCTATAATGGTAAATTGAACGAAACGTCAGTACTTTCTCAATGGAGTTAGAAGTAAATAAATGTCAAATGTATAAAATTTAATATTTCTCCGTTCAATTTCCTTGTGCAAAGTTTATTATACTGATTACAGCACAATTTTAAAAGCTAGTAACACCATCTCTCCACATCGTAAATATTCTGTGTGATTGTGTGTATACGATATAGGTATACTACGATGAAGGTTGATGACTCTTAGATTTTGTATAAGGTTTAAGAAATATTTACTTTATTGGTGTAATAATTTACATGTATTAAATTATAAGAGCAGTGCATATATATATATACACACACATATATACACACACACACACCAATGTCTACAGAATAACCACATGACAATTAGTCATCAAACCTGTAACACTATTTCGGATGCAAAAAATTGATTTTTTTACTTAAAATTATCACTGGGAAATATAGACTTTTCGGTATCAACAATAAATAATTTTAAATACAGTAACTAGTCCAATTCACAAATGTTCAGATACAGCATGTTTTTTTGTTGGGTATTATGCATGTTTTGTAATCACATTGATTGTAGTAGTATATGAGAGGCAGTATAAATTTTTGATCAATATGTATATACATGGTATGATATGTACGTATATATTCGTCCTTGCATTCGGAACATTGATAATGTAAGAGCAATCAATGCACAATGTGAACATTTTAATTTGTAAAATTTATGGAAAGTCTTAATAGATTTCAAACAATACATTCCAATTAAACTGATCACAGCTGCAAATAATTTAAAATCCACATATTATATGTGTAATATTATATCATTTATATTATATAATAACTAAGCTATTATAATTAAAAAAATTTGTCTTACATTATAATCGATTGCTTCTGAAGTAGATTTCGTCCTTGATATAGTCATAAATTTCATAAAAAATTTAGATGAATTACGAAAATTGTTTTCGATTTGACAAATAACTTTATCTTCTTCACTCATGCTTCGTGCACAAAAGCTTTTTTAATGCTTTTAAAAACTTTTACTTCTACTTGTAGGTCAAGCGGGGGTTAATTTATATTCAGTGAGTTTATGTTATCTGTAATGAAATCATTAGATTAGTATGTACTTCTGTATTTATTAACAAAGACGCAATAAACAGTACTAACCCTCGCCCATATTGCGGCTGCAGATGAAATTTCGATCGTGTCGTTCTACTCATTTACTAAACTAAATATATATTTAGTAAATATAATAAAATTGCAGTATTTGATTGGTAAAGTAGAATATTACTATTTACATGATTATATCTGTCATAATTATTCTATCATTCGGCAACGTCCATACCACGCTGAACACACGAGACTCTCCTTGCGATTAAAATTACATTTTGAAAGCTATTGACTCAGAGTGATTTAAAAAAAATAGTGCTTCCTGGCACAAGCCAACTCGCCAAGCGAGTCTATACTCGCAGAACAGATCATCTATAAAGATAAGGAATTAAAACCAGAATGTAACTTAACGACAGAGAACATCAAAAATATTAGTTCTCTCATTATTAATCCGGATAACAGTGAACACCAGAATTTAAATCAAGAATTTATCAAAGTTCTTAAGAAAAGAAAGAGAAAAATGACAGGTGCAACACCCAACTTAAGTAAGAAACACGGCCAGCGTACAGACATGGACACGTCTTTCTCGGAATCCGACGATCCACCAACGAATCCGCAATTAATAAATAAAGTAGAGGCTACTACTAAGGAAAAATCAAAGAAAGATCTACTAATCGAAAACTCAGAATTAAGAAAAGAAATTGATCTTTTAAAAGCACAGTTCGAACATCTTGTTAATCGAATAAAAAAAAACAGAACAAGAAAACCAAGAAGTTATAACTCAACAAACCCAAAAACAGTTTTTAAGTGAAGCACAACAAC
>JAWWEQ010010064.1:0-43336 GCA_035583055.1 Torymus tubicola
TTTTTTTTATATTGTAAGTATGTCTCGACGTTACTATGTATTATAGTAATTTTTAATACATCATTTTTCTCAGTGTACCCACAGAATTTTAATGTGATTTCGCTTTATAACAAAGTATATAGTAAAATATACTAAACATAATTTAGATATAAAACAATATGCAATTGTTTAAAAAATCTCTGACCTTAATATAAAATTCGTATAAGTTTTGTTATAATTTATTGTATTTAATCCTTGATTCTTCTGTATGAAATTGAAGTGTTTAAATAAGCATGGCTCTAGATATTCAGTAGAATAAGTCGACTGTAGTCAGACTACTTTCCATCTGAATTAAATGTTTCCAATTTAATGATTTTAAATATTAGTTTCAACTTTCGTTTGTAAAAGTCTCCAAAATTAAAATTTTCCAGGAAAAAAGCTTTACTTCAAAACGAGCGACAAATCTCGTCTGACTTTTACGAGCGACCTTTGATCACTTCTCCATTTTCATAAATCACATAACTCATAATTGATCTTTATTCCGCATCCAGCTACGCATCCCGGAACCGCCAAAAATTCGCCTCTCTTTTGATTTTAGTGAGCGCTAAAGCACCTCTCGCCCGGCTGAAATAATGGACCTGTCGTCCTCGTGCGCGGCCTGCGCTTGAGCGCTATCTATCCACCCAAAATTGTCAGGTACGAAGTGCATTACGCGACCTGGCGCACTCGAGTTTATCAAGGGGTATCGTGCATCCATGCCAGTGCGCGTGCTCTGTTGCATTTTATTATCGCGAGCAGTGCGTGCGCGCCTGCGTGCGGGCTAACTGCCGTGAAATTAAGCAGTTAAGCCGACGCTGATGCTTGCCGGGATTTCGTGGGCTTTTTCGGTCTTATCTCGTCAGTGCTATTAGAAGTTTCGCGCGGTGGCCCCGTTCGGAAAATCGGCCTCCCGAAAGCCGGCTCGTGTGTCGGCGCACACACACACACACACACACATACACCAGAGGAGAATCATTAGCGGAGATTCGTATCATTTAATGAGACATTCGATACGTAGCGACGAGTTGCTACCGCCGTTGGTGAAATACGATATTGGCTTTTTTATCGGGCGCGCGGACTGGGTGGGGGAGGTTTGTCGGCTTTGAGAGGGCGCAGCGCGAGTTTGATGAGATTTTATTGTGTTTGCTTAACGCGCTTTTTGTTTAGACAGAAGGGAGCCTTCATTGCTCGCAGATTTTTTAATTAAAATAATGGAAAATTTAGCTCGGATCCAGTTTATTGGGAAGTGATCGAACGCGCGTCATGTATATATATATATATATAGGCATACAAGATATAAACGATGACTTTGAACATTTATGTTAGAAAACATCAATTTGACTCGAGATACTGAAAGCATATAATTTTTCCTAATGAATAATTCATAGTGCTGTCGCCGTATATGATATGAAATGAATTAAAATATGTTAATTTTTCCTGATCAATATCAAAAACATTGAAATTTTTATCAATAAATAACGTTCCGATACCGGCTATATAAATTACAGGAAAAATGCAAATGAGGCGATAAAAAATAAATTATGCTCACGTTAAAAATATCGATTAACTCCTAAATAACAGGCATATAACCACAAACTATATGCTAATGAATCTCAATTTAAATTTCATTAACCCAATTCAATTACCACTTGAAGAAAAATTCTCACAAAATGAAAACTTTCCTCTCGAATATGCAATCATCCGGCCACAAAAAGCCTCCTAACCCTGATCCCTCCAAGCAAAGTTCGCAGCTTGCGCGCGGTACTCGAATTAGCGTCAACAGGGCGGTGTTGACGGGTTGAAAAAAAAACAAAGCGAGAGATCCGCGAGCACTCTAGGCAAAGCCGCTCGGCTTTGTTACTTTTCCTCTCCCTCTCCCATGAGAGATATACGACGATAGGGTAGTATTGATCATCGGAGCGCGAGCGCGCGGTGGTACCCGCGCCCTCTTTCCCAGCTGCCAGCACCGCCGCCGCCGCCCCACTGCATTTTCGCGGGTGGCTCTACTCTTTCGCTCGCGAAAGAACGCGCGCGTCTCTCGAGAGCTCGACTCCTTAATTCGGCCATTATCGTCGCGACAAGTGAAACGCCGCGCGAGAGAACCTCTCGCTTTTTTCTCCAGCGGCGTACAATGGGCCGTTCAAGTCGCGAAGAAGCACCGAGGATTCGCGCGATTGTGTAAGAGCGAAGGTCATTAGAGAGAAGGGAGTTTATCCAGGGGGGGGAGGGGGTAAGAGCGTAAAGTAATTATGAAGGATGATCGAAGTTCGATCGTTTTGAATCTTTAATGGGACACTCATAGACATTGCTTTTTCTTTATTTGATTTAAAAATGCGCAATGTAGAATAAACTTGAACAAATGTACTCATTATGGAGTATATATTGTTTCCATCGACGGATTTAAATCAACAAAACACATTTTGTATTTAACTAGAGTTACCAATGAAACCGGTTTAATTATTATTTTCATTTATTTGTTCTAATCACGGTCAATACTGTACTATTTTTATCGAAGAATACATAATTAAACATTAATCTTCATTTATCTGAAATTTTTAATAACGTATTTAACAAACGTTTTTCCAGTAAATTTTTAAGCCTTTATACTGCTTAATTTAAAACACAAGTTCGGTATATTGAAAAGCACTTCTTTGAAAGCAAACATCATACGAGTTATTAGCATATAAAGTTCATACACAACAGGCTAAAATAATCTCTGATATTTTAAAATTATTCCTCGAATCGGCGCAAACAAAATATTTGCATGTTCTAAAAATCTGCTTTATCCAACGAGAGCGCGCGGCAATTATGCACCGGCCCGGTTGCCGCCACTATCGTTGTCGTCGTCGTATACCGCGCTCTGTAAATATTTTTCCCTTATGGCATCGTAAAATGAGCCGCGTGCTCAGGGAACGAGAGCAAGCAAGCGCGCGCATTAATAAAATCGCGGCGCATCACGCGATATCTCGAACAATTATGGATTCCTTCTATTTCTCGCTAGCTAACTCTTTTCCTTTTTTTTATTAACTCGCTAGGGGCGACGTGAAGCAAGCGGCAAATTGATACTCGTTGATGGGGCGAGAATCTCGTAAAACAATTTTCAAGTCGCCTGCCCCGTCTTATAATCGAGCTCGTTAACTTTTATGAAATTCACGAAGCGTGATGTTTTTATTTTTTATTGGCACTCAGGTTGTTGGTGTTGATGTTGCTTGCGCAATTGTTCCATACAAATTACCCATAAAATCATAAAATTTTCGAATTATATTAAAACTTTTTATTGGTTAGAAAGCACATCAGCGGAAGTATTTCGAGGCAAAAAGATAACGGGCATATCTACTTATTTCCTTTGAATATACACGTCGTCAAAACAACCAACAACTTCAATCTTCTATGGAGTGCCTCTTACCATGCACCCGTGGATGAGCGACGGCTATGCAAGTGCAAGCAAAGTTCTTTCATACAATTTTGCATGAATCATATAAATCTCGCTCTACCTTTTCTCTCCCTCTTCTCACGAATCAACAAAGTAGTGCATGCAAAGACACGTGCACGTAATGGCAATAAATTGCCCAAGTTCTCCCCCTCGACGACGCTTAGATTCGACAACCCGTAATAAGATATCGTAAAATATACTGCACTGTTTTGCAAGAAATTATTATTCGTTTATAAGTTGTTCCTATCTGACTTCTATTCAAAGTCTAAGACATTTGAAAAATTTGAAAACCAGATATCTTCTTTATTTAGATGAGGCATGATATGCTAATTCTGAATATCAAAAGGAGAATGAAAAAGATTTTATCGTATTTCTCATTTAGTTTTGTTGTTTGTGTATGTATGCATGAGGATGCAGGAGTTTCGAATGTATCTAATAGGCATCGTAATACAACTTTATCATACGTGGATTCTAGATTATAACACGTGTAAATATTTTGTATTCTATATTCAAGAGCTAACTTTATATTTCAAATTATTCCATCCCATATCCGGCAGAGCTTTTAACCAAACATAAAAAATGTTATTTCATCTATTTTAAATTTTCTGCTTTTAAAATTCGCTTGTAAATTTCATGTAAATAAAATTTATTTTATAAAATATTTGTTTTGATTGATTAAATGTGTATTACTCTCTATTTATCTTTTAAAAGTCAAACTTTATTGTTATTGACATAATAATTTCAGAACTGGACCAGATACCTGTGAAAAATAAAAAAATAAAAATTTAAACTCCACTTTAACATTATTGTCAGTTTATCACCTGCTTGAACACCTACTTTTCAAAAGACGTAAAGATGACTCAATGAAACAAGTGTATGTGTTTTAAGCTCTGTTAGGTATACCATAGAATGATGTGAATCTAACCAAGCAACTAAAAATCTCACAATTATTCGTACATCCCACGGCTTAATTACAGAAGCTTCTCTTCATTAGAAATCCAAACTCTATTATCTTTTCCCTTTATACATACGAAACAAAGTCGCAAGCCAAATTACCCATCCGCCCGTATCCCATTTCTAGGTCACACATGTACACAGACACACGGGTTGAAAAGAGAGAGAGAGAGAGAGAGAGAGAGAGAAAAAAACACTTTAATCGTTCAAACCATTTTTCTTCCACCATGTACGAGCGAGCACAGAGGAGCGAGGTATAAAACCCGAGAGACCGAGAGAGGGACAGGACGTAAAACAAAATGCTGCCCGCGCCCAAGCTAAAGCCCCTAATTAAAACTCAGCGTAGAGCGCGTGGGTATACGGGGATTTTACATACGTAGCGAGCACCGAGATTCGGCGTTCGCATATACACTCGTATACATATACACACGTGTACATCTTCCCCCCTCTCTCTCTATCTTGAGCTATACGGCGTCGAGCTCGCGCACGGGTTCATGCCCTACTTACGGATATCGAACTAGAGCGGCGCCAGGGCCCACACCCACACGAGAGATGCATAACGTGCACACGCACAGGCGCACGCGCGCACATCCGAACGCAATTATGCACACACATATACACACCCAAACGTACACGTAGAAACTCCGAAACGAGTCCGCAAAACTCGGCCTGTTTATTCGTGATCCTCCACGTGCGCGCAATATATCCCGAGTATGTATACAATGTGCCTCCAGCTCTCGTGCACACGTATATACATCTATATATGTATATAGAGACATATGTGTATATATGTATCTACGAAACGGCGATGGTCCTAGAGCCCCAGCCCTTAACGACAAAGACTGTCCGGTCCTCGATAAACGCGCGCGCACGATTTTGTGCGTATTCGTGTGAGTGCGTTTGTGAAGGTGTTGGTATCACTAATTACCAGGACTTGTCCTGACAATGTGTGGGTGACCGGTAATAACTTTGGGTGTGCATTCTCTGCCTTTGATGCGTCTACGTAGAATCGCGTTTGAGGGCTTGATTTTTTGCGCACTATAGTGGTTCAACCCAGACACGTGGGCTGACGTTGCATTCGACGCGTTCAATTAATGAGGAGATAACAAAGCTATTGTTTGAGAGAATGTATAAATGTTAGTAATGAGTCGTGGACAGTAACGTTGCAATTACCGGTTCGTCATATCCGACGAAAATTTTTTAATATATTTTTCTAGATGATGTACAAATTAATTTGTTACGTAGAATTTAGTATTGCGTGTATATTGTATGTTTTCTGTTCACTTTGATAATGTTATTAGAGAAATAATAATAAGAATAATTTCTCGAAATTAATTTTTAGACTTTTTTCACTATTATAAAATGTAACTAACTTATGTATAAAGCTGTCACTGTGAGATAGAAAAAATATAAAAACTATTGATTTCAGTTACTTGTACTTATAAAGCTTTGTGTGAATAGAATAAAGGTGTTCAAAGTCCCTCTTACTATATCTTACAGAAACACTACCAGTGGCTATCAGGCCATTCAAATTTACCAACTTTTTCCCATATAATAAGTACTATTCAATACTTCGAGTTTCTAAATTAAAAAACCACAAAAATTGCAAATTTTTTGAAAAATTCTAAACTAAAATTTTTATGAAATTGTATTTTTAACAAGTTAATTCTTTCTAGCTTATATGTTATTCCGTGTTTTAGAAATGATTTTGAACAGCGACGATTAATTGATTCTTTATTATTAAATTTCCTTTGGGAGGAAGAAGAAAAGAAACGTATTAGTGGTAACAGGAGTAGCTTATACATTGTTGCCCGAAAGATCTCATACTTTCCACAACGTGGTCAATTTGCTACTGGCGAAGATGTGTACTGAAAGTTTGTACTTTTACTACTGGAACCATATCCATGACCAAGATCTGTGCACAATTGGAGCTCCCAGTAAATGAAATAGAGAAACGGGCTCTATCCGGACCACAGTGAGCTGTGCGGTAACCGATGGCCGAACTCGATGGATGAACTTGAAGCTTCAACGGCAATAGTAATCTTAATAAATATTCTATTCTACTTATTTATCAAATTTTATTAAACGTTTCTTAAAAATTGTTATGTTCCATCTAGATTGGTAATTTAAAATTAAATAGTTCTTTTTAAAAACTTTATACTTTAACGTGACCTTTTCAAATAAATCAATTTTCTTTTTAGCGAATAATAACAAAGTCAATTTTGTCAATATAATTATTAATGAAGTATTAAATTGCAAGTTACGTCGTACGCATAAAACTGTAAGTTATTCTAAATGCAAGAGCGAGATTAGAAGTACCCAATTTCATGGAGAAAACTGGAAAATATAACGTAATTTTTAATAGGCATTTAAAAACGAAATTTAAAGCACTTAAGTAGTAAAGAGAAAACTGGTCCATAAATTGGGAGTACACACCTGCTATCACACAAGTTGCAACAGCTCGCTGTGGAAGATCCCTTCTCTTTTTTGAGAGCAATTACTGTAACAAACTTTCCTGAGGCCTAGTTGAAAGAGATAAATCTTAAAGCTACGCAATTACGCTCCAACGATGCAATACTTTTGCGCTAAACTGGGTAATATATGATTTTATATCGTGCCTCTAATCCTACATGTTTTAATGTCATTTAGTTTTATATTACATTTCTAATTATTTTGTATTTTGATGATTAAAACTTATAATGATCCAGTACACTAAAAATTATTTATAAAAGTTATTAAAACATCCAACCCATTTAACATGTTGTCATGTAAGAAATACACCTGGCTTTTAGTGTTGAGACCCTTCACTGCCAAATTACAATTTAGCTCACCCGAAATTGCATTTCGTCAGTCATCCTCGATCCATTAACTTCTCCTTAAACAGCATTTCGACGCGGCTTACGCGATAATAGAAATGTAAAACGAGCGTCGAGGAAGAAAAAAAATGAAAATATTCCAACGATAGAAAGTGTCGGGGCCACTCAAAATGCAGAAATCTCCTCACTTCGAGGTACATTCTTTCGGCTTTCACGGGGGTAAATTTGAACGAGTGCCAAGTGGAGCTGTGCGCTCTCGCGACTTTGTTTTTCTTTTTACCCTGTTCACAGTATAGTTGAGTCGTGTGCACAGCGAGCGAAAGAGAAGGAACAAGCGAGACGAGAAGTACCGTGGAAAGCGGTAGAAAGAGGGGGGGGGGGTAAAGAGAGAGGAGGAATACTGTATTGGGTAAAGCGAACAGAAGAGGTAGAACTCTATTGGTGAGTCTGAAGACGCGGGTTCGATGGAGATGGCTCGTCGGTGGAAAAAAACTTGGGAGCAGAGGAACCGAGTGAGAAAATGCCACACAAACAGCAAGAAATTGATAATAATTAACGGTGAGAGCAGGGACGAATGCGAGTGAATAAGCAAGAGCTAGAAGTAGAGAGTAGTGCACATTCAAAGGGTTTTCCGTCCATCTTCAAGCGAATCAGCGTACATGCGCTGCTAAAATTGCAATTCACTCTGGAAAGTTCACGTTGGATGTTGTCTACCTGTATCTCTTGCTTTCGACCTGACCGTTCTCCATCTAATTCTTTTGCCTCCCGCTGGAAAACTTTGTTCTTAAACTCCCTTTTGTCAAGGCATCGCCCAGTAATCGAGGTATACACATGATTGTTTGTCCACTGATAATTGACCAGCAATCGCGGCGACAATTTCTGAAGTTGAAATTAAATATTTTTGACTAAGTAAATAAAGGCGAAATGACTATAGTACAATGGAAAACTCCCACTTGTTCTTTTGTTATATGTAATTTCGTTAAAAACACCAGTTCTCGTGACTTTTTTGCACGCAATCGGCCTGATCTCACGTAAAAAGAAACTGATTTTAAAGCGATTTGGCGCTATCCAATGTCAATCTCCACATTCCATTCATTATATACTTTCGAATCGTAGGGATATAGTAGTTCTGGAGGAAAAGTGAAAACGTTTTGATCGATCGAATTCGGGTCGGTATGAATTTAGCAAGGGCCGAGCGAGGAATGTACGGTAGTGAAGTGATATATATAGAGAAACGCAAGCTTGCCAAGATTCGGCTCGCCTTCGTTCCCGCTAATATTTTTGCGTAACGTATTATTGCGGTCGCGGGCGGATGACGGTAAGAACCGACGTTTCGCTCTCAACGGCGACGGACGCCCCAGGATCTCTCGATATTTCCAAGGCGCGCAGGCGGCCGAATTATACTAAAATGCTTTTTGCTACCGTGGACGCGTGGGATTTGGGGCGAGGCGGTTCATTCTTATGCGATATACGTGTCTGCTCGTATAGCAAAAAAGGAAACATGCTCCCTCCCTATTGGAAAAGCTATGTGTATGCGAAATACAAGAACGCAAAAAACTGTTTAATATTATAATGTGTTTTTTTAATGATAACGTTTTTCTAATTTTCGCTGTAACATATATATACAAACTATTTGACGATCGATATTATTTGAACCCTAACACGAAGCTTGATATGAAAATAGAAGCTCTTTTAATTAAAACAATAACTTTCCTATTCCAGTGAATATTGCATACATCCTTAAGTCAGGGTGTGCCGGTCTCCTTAACCTTCCCTGCGCCATTTGCTCTCTGGGAATCCGTAGGAAGCCAGTCATCCGAGAATCCTCAAACTCGTTGATTAGACTCGGCATTAATGCCAGTCAATTAGAGAGCCACGAATTTCGTCAGACCAGACTTCCCGAATTTCGAGATTAAACTTACATTAGTCCGATTAGCTTGCGCGCATACTTCGCTCCTGGCGTCGACGCTTGGAACTAGTTTTCTTATTAAACCTGAATTTACAACCTCGTACCCGTTTCCTTGCCATGCTCCCGGTTTCCTTTGCACTTTCGCACGAGAAGTCGGGAATCGCGCAGAAAAAGTGCGTACGGAAAAAGCGAGTTTGGAAATATTTTAAAATTTCTTTAGAATTCCATGAGCGACCAAGTTCACTTAATACTTTTTCAATAAAGCTTTTCGCCAGGCAGGAAAAGTTACGCGTTCAACCTGATTAAGGTCTGTAGCAGATTGATTTTATTCAATTCAAGCGTACCAAAGTTGAGAGCTTACTTTTTCAAGGTGTATCGTCATGGAGGGGCCAGAAAACTGCAATATGAGTTAAGAACAGAGCAAAAGTGCACTAGGAAAGCGCGAGAGATAGACGGTTGGATAGACGTCTCTGTATCCTAGATTGAAATTATGTCAATATTATTTTCAGAAAATTTTAGTCTTTATACGAATTTAGTTCATTTATGGTATGCATAAAAACATTTGAGTTTTTTCAGAATAAATGAAATATAATAAAAAATTTATAAATGTACTTGTTATGATTTTAGAAATAAGAATAGCGATTATAAGTGGAAATACTGTAGAGTAGTTTATTTTACTTGAATATGCGTAATTTTTAAAAATAAATTAAATTTCAATTTATTAAATCTAAAATGAATCTTCATTTACTTAATTTAAGTAAAATTTTAGTTTTTATCATTGAAAAATGATAAAAACCAGTAAATCGTAAGTAGTATCTATTTGAAAAACATCAATTACAACATTATCATTTTAAACTGATTTTTTTTTATTTTTCCAATATCCCTGACAGTATATATTTGAATATAAATAGCAAGACAATATTAAATGTTTGTAAATTGACTCATCGACAATAAGCCCTACCACATAGCACATAATAGGAGAAATCGCCTGCAATACGGCTTTGCGAAAAATGTACTCAACTATTAAAAAAACGCCGGCGATAATCTCGAAGCGCGCAAACTTTTACATTGTAACGCTCCCCAGGGGCGCTTATCGCATGGGGAAATTAGAGAGAGAGCGCGAGCAGCTGCAATTAACAAAATTTTCGTGCGACCGGAAAAAGAAGTGTATACCTGTAGATGGTAAGAGCGTGCCTGACCTAGTCCTACTCTGTAACTACTAGCACAACGTGCACGCTCGCGTTAGTACTCGCGTACAGATGCGCGAGGCCCCTGAACACTGTTTTCAAAACTTTCCACTGTATACTCTTTAACCTCTCAATAGGTGCCAACTTTGCAGCCGTCACTGCTCATGACAGTATAAAGGGTTACCTACCCTCGACGTGTTTCTATACTTATATGTTGTGTAAATTGCATGCAAATATGTTGAGAGCTAAATGATGCTTAAATCAACACTCAAAAAGCATTTTTTTTACTGTTTCTCTAACTAATCTCCAGCGCGAGATAGATTCAGTATTATTGATGCGCGAGTTGTTCAAAAGATTCATGCATGATGGAGAGAGATAAAAGCGTGTACTTCTAGTGTGCATCATCGATCGTTAGCTATCAACTTTTCGCAAACGCAATCGGTACAACCTTGAGAAAGAACTCGCAGCGTGCGAAAGGAGTTTTTTTTTCGTGAAAGTTTACCTTCGTCCGATTGTTTCGCGGAAAATTCAATTATCTGTAGAGGAATTGCAATAAAGGCCACTGTGGCTTCAATGTACACGAAAAAGAAAACAAACACCTTCGAGATTTTGTTTTTGCCTCTGTAGTTTAGCTTTTTCAATGCGATTGCCGATTTATTACGGAGCTGAGAACAAATTGCGTGAGGGTTATTAGTATAACATGAACGTATTTTTATACGTGGTTAAGTGAAAATATTATTTACGGAATGAATGAATTTGCTAGTTAAAGTTTCACTCGTTCATTTGATTAGAGAATAATTCTACTTTAGATCAATCATTTACAGCGATTGATTTATTTTATTAAAGTTTGGATGAGAAAATATAACAGCTGGCACAATTTACTTTATTAAAACATTATAGTTTCAATAAATGAGGAAAAAAACAATTTTAAATTTATTCTTGATTTTAAAAAGTAATAACTATAAAATTCATTAAAATTTTTATACACATGAATATACATACATGCACACACAAACAAGCGTAGAAAAGAATATTTTAGGCAATGCTTAAAATAACTCTTAAAAAATGTTTTTAAGCATTGTTTATTTGAAAAAGTTAGTATGAATGAATGAGTGTTACTCGTAGAAAAATTAAATAAATATTGATTCATGAATACAATTAGAAATATTAAAAGGGAATTTCAAAATTAGTTAATTATTATAGTAAATCTCAAGTCTTTAATATATTTATTTCTAAACTGATTCTATTTATATGATGGGATTTTGGAGATAATAAATATTCTATAAGAATACAAAAAATGATCATATTATTATTCTTAGATTTAAGAAAAACGTTTACTGTACTCTTTTCAGAACAAATCACGCTTCGCTTTTATAAAAATGCACCTTTTTAAACAACCCTGCTTGTCTACTTTGTCCCAAGGCGCATGCGTGCACCGTGCTTGGCTATTCCTCTCTCAAAACTGCAATTCTCGAAGCAATAAGGCACGCGACCTGTACTTAGTGTAATTAAAGGCCAGCAGCAGCCGCATCGTGGCAAAAGCAGTAACCCGGAGAAGAGGTGCACGCTGTCTTTGTTGTCGTCGTCTCTCTACCTTCTTCCCCGACGACGACGGCGTAGAAGAAGAGGAGAGCCGACAATTTAGCGGAATCCCTTTTGCTGCTGCTGCGCTGGCCTGCTTCTTAACCCCTCGCCTGCCCGCTCGCCCGTCAGACGAAGTGCACTCGACCGAGTCATTTGCGCGGCCGGCTCAAAGCGGCAGCGCTGAGATAGAAGCAGGGCGGAAAATTAAAGATCTTCCGAGAGAAAGGGACGGGGAAAAGAGAAAGAGGGTGACTTTTCAAGCTCTCGATTTTTGTTCTCGTTCACCGTCTTTTTCAGAGCGGCGCGAATAGAATGAAAGAGTGAGTGCCTACCGCCTGGTAATTCCTTCTCGGCCGCAAATGAGAACGACTGCTGTACGAGTCGCTTCCAGCCGGGGTGCGAGAGAGATCCTTGTGTTTTTAAGCCCTACCAGATGCTGGAAAAGCACTGCCACGATTATCAAACGATGAGTCTTTTCCGTTAATGAGACTCTTTCTGAAGAGCCTCTGTAATGGACTGTCTTTCGTGAAAAAATAAGAAAAATGGTATACTTGTATGGCTTCTGCTATTTCTATTTATTAAGCGATCGATTATAACAAGATAAATTTGAAGATTATATTTTTGATAAACTAAATTGAGTATTATTTAAAAAGATGTGCTTTTGTTAAGGTAATCCTATGGGAAAGAAATAATTTTATTAATCTATCTGAAAAAGCGAGCTTCTCCCTTCTAGATTGTGGATTTATCTAAAACTATTGTGGGGACATTGTTAAAAATGTATTGTGTAATTGAATTGTAAAATAAATTTTATTCTAAAGTAGAAGAATAAAAACACTCTGCATGTTCAGAAACTAATATACGAATACAATCAATAACAAAATCTGTTACAGCAATAAAATTTTTTTAGATAGAACAGTAATTTGTGTTAGATAACAGTTATATCCCATCATCCCCAAATTATATAGAAATTTGTGTTATGTTTGTGGTAAATTTTATTATGACATTTTTGTCAGTATAAATTCCAGGTAAAGTTATAAATAATAAAATACTAGCATATCAAAATGATTAAAAATATGAGCTATATAATATTGCTGGAAAAAAGCTAAATATTTAGCTATCAATTAATAAATATTTGTATTAGATTTCCATGGACATAAACAATATTTCATTTTTTAAGATCCTTTTGAAATTTCATTTATTAACGAGTATATATTTTTATCGTACATGCACGTTTGTTCATGTACAATTTTTTGGAAGTAGCTTATTTTTAGAAAATAATGTTATAAACCGTTTCCAAAGTAAAATTTTTCTTTAAGTTGTTTTCAACCATATACGTGTTTCTCCTTGTATCTACGCGCTCGAATGTGCCTGCGTGTATTGGTGTGCTACGCGAGGGCGGCGTGTAATATTAATAAAGATTAATCGTTATCCTGAAAAAGTAATGGCCATTATTCTTAACCGCTCATTCTGTTAAAAATACTTAATGTAGCATTTCAAGCACGTAAAATATATTTTCAAATATTTCAAACAATCGTATCTTTAGAAAAATAAAATCTCACCCCTCTAAAATGTCAAATAAAAGAATCCTTTTATTAATAAGCGCCATAAGTATGCATCCGAGCTATTTCTCATCCTTTTTCAACGTCACATTTCCGCAGTGCGCGATGTCCCTTCCCAAAAATTTCCTCGACGCGGATAGAACCGTGCACGCGCGCAGAATTTGAACGAAGTCGCGAAGAAAGTCCCGGTAATCTACATTTCTGAGAAATCTTCGGCATTTTCGTGACTGTACGCATGTAGAAGGGGGATGGTAACAATGGCCAGACATCAGTCACGTCGCCGTGAGACGCGCGGCAGAGAATTTTTAGAAGCCCAATCGTGCGCTTGCGCGATTCTTTTCCTGAAAAAGAGGCGCGCCCGCGCGATTTACGCGCTCTTTTCATATATATATATATATATACACACACACACATACACACACACACACTCACGAGGCCGCGATAACAATGCGAAAACAGATGAACGCGAGCTCCAACGCTCGCCTTTTTACGCCGTGAATATCGTCGTCCCCGTTCTTATTTTAATCGCGATAAAACTAATGTGTGTGTGTGTGTATTTTATGGACGGCAAAGATAAAGAACGAGATTCCCAGTGTATGATAAGAGGCATTAATTCGCTTAGAGCGTATGGATTTTTGCCCTAATGCTCGTTTAATCTCCCATCATTCTTTAAAAAGTCATTAATTCTCCTTTAAAGAGATGCCCTAAATATGCTTGAAATTTATTGCTTTATTTTTAAAATTGCAGGAGGAAACATAGACTTGGAGTTGAACGGGTCTGTCATATCGTAGACTTTCACTAGAAAACATTTTCAGATTTGATAAAAAGTTGCGTAGCCGAGAAAAGTTTGGAGAACGTTTGAGAAAAAGAAAAACATAAAAATTAGCTCGGATCCCCCGTAACGATTCAGTCATCGAATCAAATAAGAAAAGTACTCGAGAACTGAGGACGACGGCTATTTCGGCCGACGATAAAAAAAAATGTTTACGCGCTCGTGCGCGCACCTCTTATCTCCCGGCTGTCGATCTGCGAGTGAGCAAAAGAGAGAAAGAGAGGGGGCAACAGTACGGGCTACGGCGAGGCTTTCTCGTGAAACATGAATTCCGACGGTCACGCGAGCCTGTCGTTCGCATTCCTCTCTCACGGGCGATAGGCTCCGATAATGACTGGACGACAGATGGACTAGCGCCCCGCAACATCGATCTTCGTCGCTATAATGCGTCGATATGTATCGTTTGCTCTTAGGATCTTGGATTTCCTATTTTGTGCTATAAATGTAATTATTAATGATTCTTACATACGGTGCTCTATTATTGTAGCTCGAATATTCATATGTATTAAACAAGCGTTGTTAGCAGTCGTTTAAAAGACATTCCAAAAAGCTCATTGGTCTATATCGTTAAGTTATTTAAAGGTATAATTATACACAAAGCTTTGTGGTGCGTACAAGATTATAGTTGTGATTAGTAAATAACATAAAACATTAACGTAAACTAACAGTATTTTTAAGATTAATAGTCCTATAATAACGTCGTTAAATTACACAACTCGGGCGTTAGGAATATTTTCAGCAGCTACGGAAAGGAAACATAATTGGGCAATATTATTGTTTATTGTTTTCCGTTTGTTAGCGTTTTTTACGAATACTAACCTTTTTTTCTAATTTAAGTATAATTTATGCTAGAATATACTTATGAGTTTTATTCAAGTATAATATAATGATATAATTAAATATGACTTTTTACACGTAAATGATAGAAAGCAATCACTAATATTAACTTATTTATACAGTATGATAACGTTGTATTGTTACTCCATTATGATATACAATTCCCTAAATCTTTGTTGAACTGTTAATTAATTGGCATATTTTTAATCTTCTTAGATGATCAAATATGTTCATTTATAACAATAATATTTTGAATAAAAGAAATATACTTATCTAAAATAGTTTTTTAAAATACTTTTTAAAACTTTTCCCAACGAATGAGGTTATGCGTTGATTACTCAACACCTAATCTTCTTTACCCTAACAGTCTAAAATTTTTCCCCACTGCGGTTTATCCAAATCTATTTAATTTCACTATTTTTTCTCTCTCTTTACACCCTTTTAAACGAAATTGATTGAATTTTAAATCACGCCAAAAAGTGCGCGTGAACAAACTCAGCTGCTGAATTCGCACTCTATACACGCAGCGTGCATCTCAGCCAGCAATTGCCGCGCACGGCTACCTTTAAAACGGAATAATTAATCGCCATCACGTTGGTGTGTTAGATTCTTGCTTCGAACGCGGAAATCTGTAAAAAGCCGTATTTGCTGCTCTTTTAGTACTGATCGGCAAATAATACATCAAACGCGTATTCATTCATTCGATGATGCACATTCGTGCGTCGATTGAATCGAAGCATCGCACATTCACAAGAGATATCTAGCCACATACGCGCAATTTTTTTAGCCATTTACAGTGGCTAATCGATCCTTTCAAGCGCACTTGGGCTGTACACGAACGAGATTTTGGAATTCATTACGTAAAATGTAAGTATTTGCTGAATTTTTCAAATGCACTTATTGGAATGGATGTGAAGTTTTTCTATAACCTCATGTGATTACGATTGAAGTCTTTATAATTGCCAGAATAATGTTTCTGTTTGAAGTTTTTCTTTAAGCTGTTATTAGATGGGAAAGGGGAGAATTCTTTACTGCTTTTGTAATGTAATAGTCTAACTAATTAATGTAGTCTACTTTCATTTGATAGATGAATACTTTAAATTATTTAGATGTTAAATTAAGAAAAGATCAATTTCAACCTAAGAATTATATCCTAGAAAATCATTAATTTTATTTAACGATAATTATTTTAAAAGTAATTAAAATAAGCTTAACAATATTTTCACTTAATATCTGAATTAAAATATTAAAAAATTATAACTAGTAAGTTTTCAATGTTACAATTGTAATTGATTTTTTTATATTACTCACTTTAATTACAGTGAATTTATACATTCAAATTTTATTTTAATTATATTAATATCTTTCCTGTGCTCCCAAATTATATACAAAGTATAGAAAGTAATATTATTATATAATATACTTAAGTGGCGAGATGATTTAAATAACTCTCAAAATGAAATGCAATGGCAATGGAAAATTGATAAATCTGATAGAATTCTCTAGCGTTAAAATTTTGAAGTTTAAAAAAAACTCGTTTAACGTCAATTTTATACCCTAGTAAAAATCAAACTTTCTAGCCTTATATTAGTTGAAAACTGATAATTAGAAAATAAATAGGTCATAGCAAGAAATCAGCTACGAACTGACTAGTCTTTTTCCAATTTCTAATAGAGATTTAGATCTAGAAAGATTTTTTTCTATTTCCAAGTCATTGGTGTGTCCTAAAAAATGTCAATGTTTTTTTTACATCTTTCTATTTTATTTATATCTTTCTATTTTATATCTTAATTATATAATCACCAAAGTTTATTTATACGTTTTTACTTTAGACAATCGAGTAAGAAAAATGAGCCTTAAGGTAGCATGAGCGACTTTTGTAAAATACTAAACCAATTTAAAAACTTGATTGAAATATTCTTCAAGTCTTAAACTTTTCATAGCTGCCAAGAAACCATAAGGTCACCGACCAAATTATCAAGAAAAACAGTGGCAAAAAAGCACACTTTTACACGGAACTTATGGCTACGTCTATTTTTTTTGCTGATTAATGATTCATGGCATTATTATAAAATACTATTTCTTAACAAAAAAGTAGGTGATTATAGTATTTATTATAAAGATTCTATCAGTATAAAAATAATAATGGGTTGCCGATAAAAATAAATAAATAATAGTGGCTAAAGTGTATATATATATATATATATACACCAGGAGTGGGAATTATAACAGCACCCCGATCTAAAACGAGAAAAAAATTTCTAATTTTCTCTTTAGTTTATACTTAATAGGCATAATTTCCATATTAACGTGTTTAGAAATAAAAATACATGTTTCTTATTAAAATTTAATCATAAAACTTAGTAAATTCAGAAAGCCCTTCTCGGGGCCCCCAGCTTGATACGGCACTCACCGCTCATGCTACCTTAAACCTTTTTTGAACTAAAAAGTGATTATTTTATTTCTTCCAATATTACATTCGTTTGCACTAATTACTGAACGACCGCAACTTTTGAAGAAAAAATATTTTTTTAATCTTAAAAACTCATGATGGAGATTTTTTTCTTTTTTACATTTTTCAAACGAACTTTTGTGACTGTATAATTAATGTTTAAAATTTTAAAATATTTTAAATAATTCGGAAACATTTTTGATATGCAATAAGGTAAACAAACGTTGAAAATTAGGTTCTAGGACAGGAATCTCAACCAAGCTATTAAAAAAGTTTTTAAAAAAATAATTTTTATTCTAATATATATAATTTCAATAACTTTAATAGTTTTAAATCATTTTGGGTTACGAGGAAAGGTGACAATTTTCATTGACTTTTTAGTTAAAGACCATTGTAACTCTTTGAAAAAATTTGATATAGTATTTCTTTAAAACGTGGGATAAATTCGTTATTTTAAATTTTTTAAAGTAGAGGTTTATGTTACTCATTTTATTAATTTACACAATTCAAACGTATAATATTAATTTTAAATAAACATAAAAATAAATCTTTCATTTTAGTTAAAAAATTTGAAATATCAACTTTATTCTATGTTTGAAACGAATAGTATAAGAATATAGAACAAATCTCTACAACGATCCTCAACTAAAAAGTTATTGAAAGAAAAATTCGTCACCTTTTTTTAGCGCGAATCCGACTTGTCATCGTTTTCTTCTCAATCGACTTTTAAGAGTGTCATTTTTATTTTAATTTTTAAAAACCAAGGACTTATTAATTTCAAGTCTGTTAATATTTCACTCGCGATATTTCTACGAATCAAAGTAGAGAAGAAATATATATAGTGAAAGAATATTCCCGACACTTTCTCGGACCCTTCACAGCTTCACATCCACTATTGCCAGAGTATTCTCTCTTATCCCTGTAAATGCTTTCCGCGCGGACACCGGCACACTATCATACACAGCCATCTATAAACACCTCGAAGCCCGGAGATTCCCGCAGACACTTGTGCTGGCTCGCGTTATATAGTTCGCTTTTGTCAAGTGGATTCTGGCTGCCGATGTGCGGATCGATTCTCAAATGCGTGTGTATATAGGATTGTGTGTATAAGAGAGCTACATACACATATCCACAACTAGCTTTTTTTTGAGAGAAGGAGGGAGTTGCGTGGCCTTGAGGAACCGCAGATGAGATTTAGCGATACGGAAGTAACCGAAGTTTCGCGAGATTAATCTCGAGCAGAAGGATGCTCGTGAGTGCTACCGATGTTTTCGTGTTGTACGGTTAAAAGTTTTGCGGTGAGAGAAGTTCGATTTGGCCCCTAACGCATTGTTTTTGTAAAGTGCAGTATGATATGGGTCATGTGGAAGGATTGTTAATGTGTTAAACAAAATTGGCAATAATCAAATAATTCTAATACTGTATTTTAATTCTATAAGAAGATCTTTGTAAATTAAGATAAATTTAGTAAATAAAATTAATTTTAAGATTTCTTATACTTTTATATCTGCTCATTAATTTTCTTTAGATTCAAAGTTTATAGCGACCTTATGCTAATAACTGTATTATTAGTGCATTTCTACCTTTTCTAAAATTATCGTTTAATTGATAATTATAGTATCTATTATAAAGACCAGTAATAATGCTATATTTCGAAAGAATGAATACATAATTGAATGTATTATATATTGGAATCATTAGTGGACGACTATTGAAAATTTATCACGTAAAACGAAGAATTAAAAAACCGCGATACATTCATTTAAACTTTTAATTAATATCGGTGCCGACATCAACCTTTCCATTGGCTGCGACTGTCTCCGAATATTCGTGTAAAATTTACTAACAAATTTATTGATTTCAATATTGGAACTAGCGTTTATTGGGAATCAATCAAATGGAAATGTGCATGATACAATAAAAAGCTACTAAATTTATTCATAATTGTTCATTCATGAATATTGAGAGTCATATTTAAAACTGCTTATTTGTAAGTCGTTATCGAAATTTTGTGTATTCGTATATACGTATATCCGAATTCATATAGATCTTCTACTAATATGTATCGTGTATAATTAAATGGTCAATCTACTTCTAACTAAATGTTGATACATTATTTTTTCAAAAATAAACACATCTTTTAGATGCTTCATCTATGTGCAGACGAAATTGCAAACTTCATCATATACGCGAGGCGATCTCTATCAAGTCCAGAAGGCCTATCTATCTTTCTCTTTGGTGTACCGCGCCACGCCCTGCAGTTAATTAAAATTTCGTTTTCGCGAAAAACCACGAAAGCGAAAAAACGGTGACTCGTCAGGAACGACGCAACGGGGAGGACAGGGGAAGGCGGAAATAATCGAAACGTCACGAGGCCATCGCGCGCCTGACGATCAATGGCTGGGCGCATGGCGAGCCGCGAAAATCCACGCTATTATCCGTCAGACGGCGCGGGATAATTGAAAGTAGCCAAGAGCATCCCCTGTTATTGTTGTTTGCTCGCGGCTGGATTTATCGACGCTGCGATAGTGACTAGTTTGTTTGGGTGCGTAGATGGAGGGGTAATTGGCAGTCTCGCGCGTTACTGTACGTCCGACTTTGATAACGACGAAAAATGATGTACGGAGCGAGAAAGAGAGCTTTGTTTACTTTCACTGAGTTATTGCGTGTGTAGCAGATGGTGAAAGATTTTTTGGCAGTTTTTAGGTTAAAACTTTTTGTGGGAAAGATGTAAAATATGCGAAAACTTTTTTAGAATTCTGGTTTGAAGTTAAAAATATTTGACGTAAAAAAAATATGAATAAAGATAGTGAATGAATTATGGCAAATATCAAATATCAACAAAGCCTATTTTGCTTTATTACAGATTACAAGTAAGTATTAGTTTTATAACTTCTTGGCTTAAATGATTAATGCAAATATTTGAATGATTAATATTTCGTAGATTTGGACAATTAGAATTAGTAATAATTAAATTCTGATATTGTTTTTGATTTGAATAGTTCAAAGTATACTTGAACACTGTGTTTCCCAAAAGTAATGAAAGCTAAACAGTATTATTAGTAGTAAATTCTGGATTTGGTCAGACGTTATACACAATTATGAGTACGGTTATAATAATTGAGAAATTTATTATATAGTTTTTGTATTATTTAAAAAAAGCAATAATCATTCTTCTTTAATGTTCATCAATTCGTATCCTTCCAAAAATTGCTTCGTTCCATCGTTAAATAGAGATTACTGTCTTCAATAAGTCCATAATTGTACTAAAGTAAATTTCGCATAGTCGGCGCTAGAATTATGCAAATTATTTTCAAAATAATATCGACAGTCATTCGCCACAACAGCCTGGACTCACGAAAGCTGCAAACGGTCGTTAATATACATGCAAAGAAAATTCGAATTAATTTATACCGCTCCTTCACATTACCATTTGAAACGTTCATCGCGCTTTTTCGAGGATCGATTCCCTCGCGTGAATTTCGAAAAATCCCCGATGCGCTCTCCATTCGCATACATTTAATCAAAATTCCATCAGGAGCGAGCGAATCGGGTCACTCCCAGGGCACACAAAGCGAAACTCGGAGGACGGTGGCAACGACGGCAAAAACGAATGGCGGGGTAACTGAATTCTGATGTGTGTCTGTGGATCGTAAACCCTGGCGATGATTCGCCTATATCTCGCGCCGTTTAATCCGACGCGACCTCGATCGCGCACCGAGCCCCTATCAAGAGAAAGAAAGAGCAAGAGAGAGAGGGAGAGAGAAAGATAGAAAAGGTCAGTGCTTCGAAGAGGAAGGCTCATGCCCCCCTCCGTCATTTTTTTTCTTACGCTCTTTAGGTTCCTTTCTTATCGTCTCTTTCTCTCACGGACGCCTTTTCGGGCTTTTGCGGCGCGCTTGGACGTTAAGGCGAGTGTTATATTAGCATACTTGAAGAAAGACCTGATATCCCGAGCGTGGTATGAAGTGATGAATAGGAGAGATTAGAATTTTCAATACTTGAGTCTTTGAAGGGGTTCAGTTTTAGCTGTTTTCATAAAAATATATCTCCGGGATTGGAAAGAATGTATTGCTTTGTAATTTTATCATAATGTAAATAAAAACCGCTGCCAATTCTTTGGCACTTAGCTTCCTCAAAATAATTTTTCGATTCCTTTTAATTAATTTCAAGACGATTGGATAATTTTTGCTCTTATTATCGTGCGACATCCAAAACTAAAATTTTTTCTAAAATAATTTTTTTATAAAAAACAAATGAAGATATTCGCTTTAAAATTTTAACAGAATATTACCCACAATCAGTGTAATAAGTGGTTAAAATTTCAAGTCGATAAATCAACAATTCTCTGAGAAAACGCAATTAAAAAATATAAGAAAAAAATTTTTAACTTCAAATATCATCATTAGAAATGAACCGATTTTTTTGGGCAACGAACTCGGTTCGAAGATATAAAAATCTATCTCTGTGCCAAATTTCAAGACGATTAGATAATTTTTGCTTTTGTTATCGTACGACAACGAAAAACGAAAATTTATTCTAAAATAATTTTTTTCTCATATTTGAAAATCAAAAAAACGAAAAAATTAAAATCGTTTTTTGGTTATAAAACAAAAGAAAAACGAAAAACTGAAAAAATAGGTCATGCTATCTCTATTCTCCTTCGAAACGAAGAGAATAAGCTTTACCCGATGTAAATCGGTCAATTTGTTCAAAAGTTATAGCCGGTACACACACACACACACACACACACACACACACACACACACACGCACACACACACACACACACACACACACACACGCGCACACACACACACACACATATATATATATACAGACACGAACATTTTTTTGCTCAAAAACGACGGATTTTCGTGCCAAAAGTCTTAAAACATTTTTAAACATTTTTTGTTTCAAAAATTTTTTTCACGATTACAAAGCTTCTTTTTTGAGGAAGCAAAAAACTTGTTATAATTATAATCTCTAAAGAATTATTCACTATAAGTTATGAGCTTATACAACCAATAGTTTCGTGATAATTTTACGAATTAAAGTCAATTAATAACTCAAACGAAAGTATTTCGTAAATCGTTTAATCTACAATGATATTCAATAGCCTATATTTGAAATAAAAAGTAATGCTAAACATTTATTTGTTTAATTTTTATATAGAGAAACTAGAGTTTAATAAGTAAGAAAATTTTTCAATTTAGTGAGATTTTTTTTAAATTCAATAAGTAAGTATTTCACAAAGCTTTCAATCTTAAGTATTATTTTCACTTCACTTTATAATTTGCCTTATTATTAAAACACTCTTTCTGTGTACAGAAATTATATATAACTTTAAAAACTCAAATTCAGACAATAAAATAATTATGAAAATTTTTGATAAAAAAATATGCTTGCTCACTTTTTATTTTTTCTCCTTTCCATTAATTTTTTTGCTAAATATCTTGTTTATTATAACCCAATATTACCTTAACAAAATCCTCATTTACTATTTGCAATAACTCTCGTGTTTGGTCAGCGTTGAATTTCCCGCGTTTGAAGCAATATTTATGCTGTTTTACATCGTTGAACGGCCTGGGCTCGTACATATATATATATATTTTCCATTGCAAACTAAAACGTGAAACATGCCCTTGCAATTGAACGCAAATCAAAAGCTCGTTTGGCTTTCGTTTCTATTATTCAATTTTAATGGACACACGTGCACAGCAGAGCGCGCCCGTGTCACGCGCTATACAGCGTGCAGAGCTGGGGGGATTCAGTAGGCGCGGTCACGTGGAAGCACAACCACCACCACCATCGTCATCTTCTTGGTAACATGCATAATTTTTTATGGAACTACAAGCATCTGGTTTTTTCGCATCTGTTCTATTTAGCAAGCGTGAAATGATGAGTCATGACCGGAGAGCCGTCGTGTTCGGTCGTTGGTTTAAGGTGAGATTCGCTTTCGTTTTTTTTTACGAATTACGTTCTTAAGGCACTTCCATAACCCGACGTGGAAAATGACCAGAATAACGCTATCGTTTCATTATTAAAGGTAGCACTGCCATTATGCACTCTAACCTTCCTTGCAAAATTACCTATGAAAATTGCTGATTATTCAGAAAGTATATGTGAGAAAGTGCAGCTGGCGACACAAAAGCTAATGAAGCTCTTTGTCCCCTTATTTACCCTTATTAACAACGTGTATTTTATTCACAAAAGAAATGCCTCTCAATGCCCCGAGACGAATACCGGCCCCTAAATTAAATACAAATTTTTCATGGAAGATAATTACTTTTCCTCCTGTGGTTTCTGCATGAAACCTGCTCACTGCATCGACTTCACCACTGTTACACTATCATAACTAGTGCATCATCATCGTTACACTCAAAACAGTAAAGCTACATTCTCCCCCATCTATGTAAATATGAGCGACACGTAAACTTTTAAGCGAATCTCACCATTAGAGTGCATTTGTATATGTGAGAGAGAGAGAGAGTTGATTGGAATGGTGGTATTCTATATACCCATGGGGAAAATTCGCGCACCGCCGGCAGCTGACGGCAGCGCTTACCGGGCTGTGCTCGCGCCAAGTGACAGCGCGCATACATAATCGCACTACGTGAAAAAGAGTAACTTCGCGCAACCGTTAATTAGCAGAGATCGAGAAAGAGAACTGTTTAATGAGCAATATGTTGATAGTAAGCTTGACAGCCTTAGGACGATTCTGAGTTTTCTATGAAAAACGTTTTTTGTGTGAAGAAAACAGTTGCCGTAAATTATTGTTCTGTTCCGCACTGATTTTGACATTTTTATGCAATTGATTTTAATAAATCAGGAATAAGTTCATTAGCTAAATATTAATTTTATTATTTATTATTAATGGACATTGATATTGTTAAATTATTGTTACATGTATCTACACATTTGCTGATATTTTAAAACGTAAAAAAAATAATGTAAATAATTAACTTTGATATCCACTAGTTATAACTACATTATGCACTATAAACTTTAAACTATAGTGGTTAATTTAAAATTATTTACGAAAGAATTAAAATGCAAGTAGTTTTTCATTTTGTAACAAAAATGAATATTCTAAAAGTTTTATTGTGCACTCTTTTAATTTGCAAGTAATTAAACTTTTATCCACTAGCATCAAACTTTGTGCAGGAATATCACTTTTTTAATCGGTAAAAACAAGTTGATTGCCGTTTTGTTTAGAAAGGCCATCTGAATAAAGTTTTGATGAAAAATTTTAATGAGTTTCTTTTATATTACAGAAAATAAAAAAGAAAATAATTGAATAGCAAAAATAATAGGCAAAAACTATTTGGAACTGATTATTATAAAAAAGACTTGCTCCTGAATATCTAACATTTCATTGCTTATAAAGGTGTAGATTATGTAAATATTATCAATAACTACTACAGTTTAATACAAAGCTACATCTCGAAAACAGAAACGTAAAACACGTCAACTTTAACTCTTCTATTTCCAGACACGAATCAGTCGTATTTTTCTCTATGGAATCGTCCTAAGGCTATCCCTACAACAATACTCGCACACGCAATAGCATCGCAACCGAACTGCCATCGACAGAAATCGACGACGGCGACAATGTTATGCTATCGTCACATGTTCGCCAGCGTCGCGCGCGGGCGCTCGCTTCAATGTTGACAAACGCACGCGCGCACGCACTACCGATGCACCGCTGCACTGGAGTGTGTGTGTGTGTGTATGTCACTGAGAGGGCGGCGGCGCGCTCCTCCTCCTTCTCTCTCTCTCTCTCTCACCCCCAAAAGTCGCGCAGGGGCGGCGAACCACCACCGCCATTTTCGGGCGGAGGGACCATTGCTTCGCGCACTCTACTTCACTTCCGGTCTCGCACTATGTACGCGGAGGGGTCGGAAAGAGGTACCGAACACGACGGCATCTCACGTTGTGCGTGAGCAAATGCGTATGAGCCGCGTCTCTCGCATGGTATATCTCATGCATGCAGCAGCACAGAGTTTTTGCAACAGCAACAGCTCCAGAGAGAGACGCAGCAATGATGATTCTCGCCACGGCTATGGCTGATTGGATTTTATTGCTTGGTCACTACTTTTTGCAGCTTGGTAGGTAGAGAGAGCGTGTGGTTGTAGAACTTACGTGCTGGGCGATGGGCAGATTGGCCGTGACTGACACCCCCCGAGGCCCCGATGTGTAAGCGCGCGCGCGCCGCTCCCTCTCGCGCCGGCGGCGGCGGACGCGCGCATGCTCCGCAGCGTGCACTCTCGCTACCTCCGTCTCGCTCCCTCGTGCAGCTGGGGGTTCGTTGAGCGTTGGGCGCCGCCGCTGCCACCCCCGCGCGCCACCGCACGCTCCGGGGTGGGAAGGGAGAGACACGGCGCGCCCCGAATCGCGAGCGCGGACTCTGCACCCCGCGCATCATCGCTCGGAGTAAGAGCGAGAGAGAGAAAGTTGTCTCTGCGTATGCAGGCGCCCGAGCGCGAATCGCGTTCGGGTTACTGATTTTTTTTCGATTTTTGTTTGCCAATTCTTGTTTTTGTTTACACTGCTAGCAGTTAAGGTATGTTTGTTTGTAATAGTCGGGATTTGCAGGTGGATAGGTGAGATGGTGAGTTGATTTTCGTACGGATTCAAAAATATTGGTTGGGTTATTGATGCCATGTTGTAAAATTAATATTTACCCTTTAATATAAATAACAAATTATTTATAATAAAGTTTTTACTATGGGAAATAATATTGTACAAATAGTGATCGGATAATATCAGTAATATATATTATAAAAGATATATACATATGGTACATATAGACAGTGGTACTATTACAAAATATTTACATGCGCATTTACTTATCCTAAGCTAATAAACCGATAATGACGCATCAATTTCGCATTATCTCACCTACTCGAACTAAATTCTTATAAACTATACATTTGTCAAACTAATATTTATCAATAAACTAAAGCCACTATCTTCTATTTCTAAATCTATAAATACGATCATTGATTAATTTGCGAATGCCCTACCATAAATTAATAAATCTTATAACTTATCTGCTAATTTTGGCTAATTGGATGCTCAGTCAATGGCCTCTTGTGGAGAATTATCTTTCATGGATTTCTTCAGTTACACGATGGGTCAAGAGCTGTTGCTTCGTTGATGGTCTCGAACGGAAAGAGAGCGAAATTCCTTGTGACTGCGTACTTATACTTGTCTACGCATCAACATATAGCCCTATACTTATATGTACGGCCCCGTATAGTTCCCATTGTTCGCGCGAGAATTTAAAGGTACGCAAATTGACACGTTACAATGTATTAAATTGCAATAGTTATTATAACTCGCGTGGAATATCTAACCGAAAAATTAAACCCGAGATAGGAGAACGACACAAGCATAGATAAACATATGTATTGATAGCTCAACTGGGGAAGCAGTCGATGCAAAAAAGATGCGCCTATATTTGATCCTCGCCGAAGACACGCCGTGTCTTCTTTTTTCGATTTTTTTTATCATTAATAATTGTTTTCAAAACTTCACTCGTAACAATAGTTGATTCATTACGAGTAATTATTTTATTAATATTGTACAAAGCATAAATTAAGGATTAAGAACATTTTTTAATAATACTGCTTAACCTGAAAATATATTGCACAGAAAAAGAAACCACTTTTAGCTTCAAAAAGATTTTATCATGTTTCATATAAAACCTACAAAGAATATAATAAGCTCATCAATTTACACAACAAAAGAAATTATTGTCTAAATTTAAAATATTAATAAGTAATTATTTCAATAATGTATAAAATATTCAAGAAACAAGAGTAATACAATTCAAATTTAAATAGATTTTTTTTTTATTTTCTACTCTTAAATTATTCAGGTGAATTTATCTATTTCAATTGTACATATTTGTCGATTACAATAAAAATACGCTTTCTTCTTATATTTTACAGCCATCTGATATGGTTCTTCACTGTTACATTAAAGAGCACAGGTCACCCAATAAAGGGAACTTATAATTCCAGATGGATCCAAATCCATCAGTGCATACAATATGATAAGCAAATCGAAATTCCCTATCTCAAAAACTTCCCATAGCAATGCTATAATTAGTCTCTTAAACAGGGATTCAAAGACGATACATTGCTTAAGTAGACAGATATTCCGAGTCAAAAGTCTAAGACTTTAGAATATAATGCTGCCATACCTCTATAATATAATACTTTAATATTGAGTGTCACTTACTTTGCTTACTTATAAAGTAACTAGTATTGTTTACTAAACAAGTTATGCACAGATATGACGTGCACAAGTCGACGTGAGATTAAAGTCAACTTTTAATTTCATAATAAAAATCCTTACACGCAAAGTACCTTCTTGACCACATACTACCTTCTCTGCGTACGTTCAAATTTTAACATATCCCACGTTCTTGCTCTCTCTGCACACGCGACACGATTAGTAGTAGATATTTAAGCTCTCGTATACTCCGCCACGCTAAGCTGCACATGGCGTTTTTGTAACCCCGGGCTTGGTATAAGATTATACGTACACACAGAAACGACACGAACGGTCCCATGTGTGAAACGGAAAATTTACGCTGTACTCAAGTGAAGGTTATGACTTTTGCTTTACAGATTTTAGCCAGTAATCTTACTGGGGCGCTAGTGCTCGTACTCAATTCAGAGGTCGTAGAGTAAGATTAAATGATCAGGCAATTTATTTAAATTGAGAGAATATTTATACCGTAATCTTGAACTTTATATTACATCAGTTCTTTAGATTGCAACGAAATTTAGAAAAATAAATAAAGTTTTTTCATTTCATGGAATCGGCATGAATAGGATTCAAAAGTAGTTAAACGAAATATAAAATTGAAGTGAGAACTTTTCTACTTTTATGTCTTCTCAAAGTTATGCCATTGAAATTTTATTCAAAAGAATTATACTCGGTATTTATTTCATTTTAACACACGAACAATAAGATATAGATTACAAATATATTTTACTTTTAGTTTCACTATATGCAGAACACAAGTAGATCTCCAGAGTGGAATGTCGTTTATTAGTATGTTTTGTCAGTTGAATTAAAACAATTATCAATTTATTAATTTCAAAATTCAGAGTCTAATTAAGATACATTATCATTAATGTCTGTTAACAATATCACTTTCCAATTGCATAATTTGTTAATTTTCTAAAGTTTATGTTTTATTGAAAAGAATTTTAAATGAATGTTCGTTGAAGTTATTGATAATTATATTTCTCCATTTCATATAATTTGCATACAAAACAAACGCAACAACTTTATTTTGTTTTTGCTTTGTATTACTGCAAAATAAAGGTTTTAATACACATGAGATTTAATATATTGATATTAAGCTATTTAGATCTCGTGAGTTAAATCTCATGGCTTTAAATACGATATACAGCACGCAAATTAGTGATAAATTTATTTCTTTATTTAAAAGTCATGCTATTATTTTTAAAATAGCCACAATTACATTATTTTTAAGCTTATTTAAAAAAAATTGACTAATACGAACTGGTAACTTTCCTTATGTAAACATTTTGCATAGCAAAAAATATTCCAATTATGTCGAAATTTCTGAAAAAGAAGTTTTTTAAATTATTGTAGATTTTTTGTAGATTTTCAGAAGTATTTTTAATAGGTGCAATTAAAAAATATCTTGGGAACGAACTTTTTTATTTTGCTTTGTCTGCATATTTTGCTATTTCAACATTTTTATTATAAACTACACTTTTGCAAATTTTTTAATATTATACAGAGTTAAAAATTTAAAAATTTCGAATGAAATAACAACAAACGCTTTTAGTCGTAAATCTTGTAGATGGATTTGTAAAATGATTTTATTTACGTAAAAATTTCAGTTTTAAAAATCAATTTCAATAAAGTTTGAATGGTTACTATTATATATGGGCCTAAATTAATTTACTTAACAAATGTAAGGAAAAGTTTATGTGAAGTGTATATGTAGGATATATACAGATAACTTTCTTTCTATCACTTTGTTATTCTTGCATTTAATTACCATTCTATAAATGTAATATTTTAAAGATTAAATTTTAGAGATTATTTAAAATTATTTTTTTTCTATTTACTATGTAAAAATCCACAATATGATTCTACAAAATGACTTCCACAATATGATTTTCTGTAAATTAATATCATCAAAATTTCTTCACACACGCGAGGGTGCCCCTCTCCTCTCCACCCTCGCCCCATTTCTCCACCACGACGCACATTCATACGAAAAGACACGCGCGCTCACGACAAATCTGTTCACCTATTAAAATAGACTTAATATCGCCACGAGCAGAAAAGGTAAGCTGATAAAAAGATTAAAAAAGTATATTGTGTACCTAAGGCAGGAACAATACCTCATGTGTTTACTGTACTTGTCTACGATTCACGAAACATACTCGGTCAAATAAAGCACACTAACCCTAGGTGCGTACATATTTTTTTATACGTATTGATTTTCGGGGCTTTCAAGTTTAAATAACGAGCTTTTATTGATTTTTTTTGTTGTATCAAAATTAAGATTAAATAAATTAAAATTAATTCAGTTTTCTCGTTTTTCTTAAAATTGGATTTATTTTCAAATAAAAAAGGCATGAAAAACACGCATGCATAAAGTTCTGGAAATTATGTTCAATTTTTTTAAGTTTCCGTAGTTTTAGAGCAAGGGGCGCAAATGTATTTTTTCCGTTCGTTAAAAAAAAGTCATTTTACGAAATTTGTTTAGGCTGAGAAAGCGCGAAAATCGTGCATGTATTAGAAAAAGTACTTTTTGAAAAACTGTTGGGGAATTTCAACTTCTGATGCTTACGTAGCATGCGTAAAGTACCCTATTCATTCGTTGGTACAAAAAGCATCTTACTTCACACATGCCGTCCGGGAAATAGCTACTTCAAAGACGCTTTGTTTAAGCATCAGACGTTACACCTCTCACGCGGAGTTCAAATATAAATACTCTATGCACCTCATGCGTGGCAAGTGATTTTCAACTTTATATCCTCGTTACATAATACATTATTTTTGCCTGCTATTCTATTTTCTGTTGCTCAAAAAAGGTAGAAAAAAATTAATCAATTCTTAACATCTTAACGTACAAAAAAAGTTGTGTTTTATGTATACATATGTGTTATAGAATGAATATTATACTATAACCTGATTCATAGTTTTGTTAATTACGTTGTTATATCGGGAAAAACTTGAAATGATCCTTTCCAGATTCACTTCTAACGTACAAAAATAGTGTATCCCTGTACTCATTATAAATATAACTGATTACTGAAAGATAATATGATTTTTTACCGATCGAACAGGAAATAATATTATTAACTCTGTTGTTATAACGCTTTAAATATTTGTTTATTCATTCAATTCGTAAGTATAGAAAAAGAGCCTTTTACATGCATGAACTAGGAAAATATATTTCTAAAATGACTCGATTTGAGTTGTTTTAATATGCATAATGATTATTTATTTATGTTTCAAAAATGAAAATTTACAAAATATTTTTTAGAGTCTTACTTAGAGTTTTTACACACCAGTGAAGATTAGAAACTAATGGTTTTATATTGTTCTCTTGTTCTAAATCAGCCCATAACGTACAATTCATACATAGATATAATGCTTTTCTGGCAGAGGTATAATTGTCATTCAATTTTCCAATACTTCTTTGAACCATTTAATGCCTATTACAACAGCTAGATCGTAATCTTATTTTCTACTACATTCATCCATTCATAGTGAAGAATGAATTCGTCATAAGAGCAGTGGTATTTCTTACATCTCCATCTATTCGCCATCGTACACTGATTTTAATCGTGCTCGTTCTTATGCAGCTCTGAACTCTCTCGATATTGGCAGCTGCCATTCCGCGAACTCACGTGCAATCGTAATCGCGCGTCTAGCAGCCGCATTCAGGGAATAAAGTCAAACAACTCGTGAATTACAGCTGCTAGCTGAAACGAGAATTGCGGCTCATTGATGCGCCGAGTTTTTTTTCAACTTTGCACTGTGTAGGTTCTCTCTCACTCTCTCACTCTGTCTCTCTCTACTCTATCTCGTTTACCCTCTCGCTGTTTTTTAAGAGCGTAGAAGCCCAATGAAAAGTTTGCATGGCACGCGTGCTCTTTTTTCCCAGAATGCACACCGCTGAGAGTCCTTTTGCCAGCTTCGCGACTGCCTTTGATCCATTTTTATGGGTTCTTTGTTCTCACAGAATACTTTGTTTCGAGCACAACATAATGGGTTCTAAAACAGCAGCGGGTTTCTAAATGATTTATTTTCAACTGGATTATAACAATGGTGATTTTTATATTATTGTCCTGTCTACACTATTTTAATCAAATAATGTAGAAACACTTTTTTGTGGTGAAAACTTATGATGTTTAGAATAGAACGAAATTACACTAGCTCGGCACAAATAAACGTCGCATGCCCAGTCGAATAAGGTTTTTAGGGCTAGGCTGCGTGTATAGTAGTGGCCAGGATAAATTGAAACAGAACGTATACGTAGCTAGTGATGCGTCGTCGTCATGTTCCGTCCGCGCCCAACCGACCTCCCTTTGCCCAGTCAACGATACTAATTCAGGTGCAAAGAGCACGAAGCTCAAAAGCCCAGCGCTGGGAAATAAAGTTCGACGGTTTTGAGTTAGAATGGTTAGAAAAGTGAATTTCAATCTTTTGACCAAGATTAATTTACTGACAATGAATAAATTGTAGAACTCTTATCCGAGTTTAATTGAAATTTTGATTTTGCATGAGTTTCTTAAACATTTTTTCAACAAAACCAAGTATAATTAATTATATTTACAATGGCAAAGTACTAAGATTTGAAAACGCAAACGATGACATAATCAATTTGAAACAGTTTTTGAGTTTAATCTCAGTCGGGAAACTCGGTAAAATAAAAAACCTATGCCAATTCATTAGTACATGAGTTCCTAAAAATGATGTATAGATTCTTAAAATTTTTATTGTAAATAATATAAAATTAGTTTTTGACTCACTATAAGATAACACGAAAACGAAATTAACGAATAGCGTGGAAATCGGTTTGGTAAAAACTAAGAATATCGTTCATATTGACATTTAACATTTTTTTAGAACTTCCAAAATTTAACAATAGAGCTTTATTTTTTAAAATGCATATTCAAAAATAAAAAAAAATACGTGCATGCTTGTGTGATATGTTTGTCGATGACTGTATATGTATGCGCGTTCGTATACCTTTCAAAATATTGCCCTAAAATTCTCTATAAAATAAAGAGATATCACTCGTAATTAAGTAAGCAAAACTAAAATTATGAGCCCTAGTTGCTTGAAAATGATCCCTTATATTATGAGATACTATATTGTATATGGACAGACACATATTCACACAAATATCTATCTGAATATTTTTTTAAATGTTTTATGCTGTGTTCTTATATCGTTTAAACAACATTTCCAGCTAATTTTCTCAAAAATTTTTTCCTTATAAAGGTTCTTTTAGGAGCAAGAAAAAAAATTAAATTAGTTACGTAACGTACTATGCACGCGCGAGGGCAGACAGATTCCGCTGGGAAATTTTGTAAAACTGCAATTCCCTATCGATCGGCTTTCTCCCTCTCTGTCATTGGAATTTTCGTCGAGATTTTGCCCTCTAAAGAACTAACAAATGATGTACTTTCGAAGCGGCAGATAGTCTGACTTTAATATCTTCTTTGCTGCTCGGCATTGAGATTCATCGCGTTAAGGGAAATAGCCCGAGCACGCGCGCCTCTCGATATCACGTTAAGAGTTTCTTCGTCCGCAAAAAAAGAGTGAAAAATGACAAAAACTGCCGAAGCACTTCACGAAAACTCGGGAAAACGGATGAAAGATGAGATATCACCTATGCGGATTTATAACGCGCCACTGTATACTTTGCTTTTGCAACCGTGCTGGACGATCATATTATAACAAAGTTCAGAACTTTCGCGTATCCGCTAAAGATGTGCAAATGTCGTTTGAAAATTGTTTTTTTATTACTCTTCCCAATTTTCTGTCTGACGTGCATTGCAGAATTTGAAAAAAATATGTTGTTTGTAAAGTTTTGTAAAAGGAATGATGAGAAGAATACTTCGATAATATCTCGATTTAATTTAAAATTTAAATTGTTTTTAGTTTACTCTCAGTTCGATTAACAATCAAATTATATTCAAAGTTTTTAGTGGAGCAACATTCTATAATAACAATTTTTTTATAACGACTTTAATGCCATTGTAACGGTTACAGACGTGAGTATGCCAGTGAGACTGTAAGTTTAAGTGAAATATCATCAATAATCAATTATTTTAATTAAATGCACGACTGATTAAGACAAGTTGTTCATTCAGTTTGTTTAATCAACAAATTAATTATAAATGACAAACGTTTACCTGAGCTTCACTAATTTCGTTGAATTACATACATGCCGTTAGCCATCCCGCAACTGGTTGATAATATTTACAGTAAAATATGCAATTACAGTGGAATGTAGAGCTGACTAAATGCAAAACCCATTTTCTCGCGTGTTCGTGTCCGCTTTCTCATCAAATTTATCCAATGTGTCCGTGTGCATGTCTATGTGTGTTTGCTTGCGCGCACGCGCGCTTGTCGCCGAAACTTCTGCGCGCAGCGAGATTCTGGGCAATGATTGAGTAGCGTGGCACCGCCAATGGTCAGCCCACGAGCGCGCAAAACGCGTCCGACTTTCCAAAGCACCTACCCTTTCCGGATTACTATCCCCGGGGAATCAGTAATCCTTTTTCGATTTCTCCGTGCATTAACGACCTTACGGATTTGCTTTTTGATGTTTCTATTTGCAATTTCGATGGTTGAAAAAGTTAGATGACAGTTTGAAAGATGGAATAATTTGAACTCTTGTATAGAAATACTTATCTGCATAGTATTTGTCGTCAATTATTGTCAGAGGTATCTTTTTTTTATCATATATTGAAATTAATTTATACATTATTCAGCGTGATAAATATTTTAGTGTTCATTTTTATAAAAGTATTGCAATATTTAGCATATTACGTTGAACCATAATTTTTTCAATATTCTGGTTGGATAATTGATCCAAATGCTTTCGTGATTGGCGCAAACGAACATTTTTTGAACCAATTAATGCAATATCAGCAAAACACGAAAAAGTTAACGAAGCTAAATAAAACATTTTCAATAAGTCCACGTTTTTCATCTTTTATTCTGCGCCATTAAAGTAAGCTGACTATTATTTTGAGATAAAACGAGGAATAGAAAAATTAAGAGATGCATTAACGTAAAAGATATTAATTAATGAATATTAGTAGTCAGCAAAATTTTCCATAAATGCTTCATCAATTCTCGAACCTTTACATTTTTTTACTTCATACTGAATTTGTTTACATACATTTTGCGTTTATTACAGTTCAGTACATTTAATACTATTTACTCGAAAGAACGACATTGCATGGAAAATAGAAATATTTCAGAATATAAAAAATAAATAAATCATTTTTTAACTTCTTCATTCACTACTTTATTATTATAGATGAAGTCTGAAGTAAAATATAAGAAATAATAATAATAAAAATAATTATTTCTTAGTCTGTATTTCCGTATATCAAGCATTAAATTGAGACTTTTGATAAAATAAATGAATTCGTAATTATTTAGTTTAACGAAAAAGTCTACATAAATATTTCTCTTTGTATAAACGTTTTTTTTTTAAAGTATATGCATTCAAATATATTTATTTTATGCTAATCAATCTTCCCTAATTTTCAATCATTATTTGTCACAACACCATTGCGCATTCATAATGTATATTGAAAACAAAAGGCTTTTTTGTTCCTTCCTCCATTTACACGCTCAATTTTTTTTATAGATGCAGCGTGTGCGTGAGTCTGCTTACAAAACAGGTCATCTTCGAACCCCCTTCAATGCTAATAATTCGTCCAACTACGACTCTGTGAACCAATTAACCCTGCGACGCAGTCGAGGGCTCGAGTGAAAAGCCGCCATCCCCTGCTGCACTCGTTTTTCTTCCACGCCATTGAAAAAGTCATCGCGTGGAGGATGAAGCGAGAGACAAAAGAAAGAGATAGCAAGAGAAAGGAGTAGCAGAGAGGAGGGAGGGTAAACGTATCGACGGGGCGAGCGAAAAGCAATCAACGCAAGTCGGAGGACCAATGAATATGGATGAGTTTTCGTAGAGTTTCCGATGTCGCGCGTGCTCACGCTCGCGTCCTTCGCAAGAAAGCCACACGGTGAGAGTTTGCCTCTCTGCGGTTCAACACTCGTCGTCGGCGTCGTCGTCGTCAGTGGTGGTATAGCGACGAATCAATACGCGGATGCGCGTGCACGTACACAGGCGCACGGCGAGGAAATTTCGAATTGCGAATCGTAAGCGTGAACGCCCCGCGAGGAGCGAGAAAGTATCGATGCTCGCCCCATGGCCACGCACGCCTTCCGATCTTCTGGCGTTACTCTTTTCTCTCTTTCGCTCGTACATTGTCTACTTTTTCGATCGAGAGACACTGCGGGCTATCGGTGAAAGCTCGATAAAAGGGCAGGGCAAGCTTTTGAGCTTTATCGGTAAATTATCATAGAGTTTCTACATACAATCAATCAATTTTGGCTTCTGTTTTGAGAAAAAATGTTTGCTTTGAGTAAGGAATTGATTTAGTAAACTTTTGGGAACACAAAGGTTATTAAAATTGCCACATCACTAAATAAGAAAGGCATCATCTTAAACTTGAAAGCTCATGAGTTCATCCGCTTTGGTCGGTAATATATTAATAGGAAATCGTCGACATTGTATCATCCATCGATACAGAGTCTATAACGATCTGTATTACCGGCCTCCATCAGTGCAAGCTCTTGAGCTTTCATGGGCAAGTAGAATTCCCGACTTACCGACAGATGCAATGGGACTACTCTCGTTGACTGACGAAGAACTTACCTGTAAAATAGAAAGACAGATGTTAACTCTTTGGAAAAAGGAGGTATCTCGCGAACAAGTAGTACAGGGTTGCGTTAGGTCGGCCACATGAAATTATTAACAGACGGCAATCAAATTGGCGCACGCGCTCGCGCCCTCGATAAATTCATTTAACGAGCCGGAAATCAACGTCGCATTCGCATAAGGGCATACACATGCAGCAGTCATACATAGCTCGCGCGAATTCCATCGGCAAACTCATCATTCTCCATGCACGCAAATTTTCATGCTGTCTAATAGCATGGGTCGCGCACGCGCGCTCTATAGTTTCACCTCGACTATACGGCTATCGGGAGATGCGTCGATTATATGTTGTATTCTCTCTACGTGGAAATTCTCACGTTCCCTTAGCTCGTATATAATACGTCACGGCAACTTACAACTTCAAATATTCAAAGTTCACGTACTTCTATTCTATGTGTCGAAGTGCATGTTTATTGCATGAATCGCAGGTGCTTTTCAGAGATTTACATTCTATATCATTCACTACAGTGCAAAATTCAAAATTATTTCAAATGTAATAAATTCTTAATGCAAATACATTGAAAAGCTTTACTCCTGTTCTTACATATTAAAATTTACTTAATCAAAATAAGTTTAGGACATATATTTCTAGTTTTAAGCTATCTTTGACATTCTTGTATTTCTTCGTATATAAAGTAAAACATTAAACTAACATATGGATAGCTGAAAAATTTATTCAGCATAAAATATTATGCAATTGAAAACGTGTTAGCAAGAATTATTCTGATCATATTTGTAGTTCAAATTATAGAATTTACTAACTATTCTAAGAATTGCATTCATTCCATAAAGATAAAAATTGCTCAGAAAAAAGGTGAAGGGACAATAGTTTAAAACAAAAAAATCTATATCTAGACACAAAAAACTATGTTAACTCTCTAATTTCTTAAAAACGATACAGTTCTAGTTAAACTGGCAGTTGTTTGGAGAAAACCTATACCTGCACGACTGCCGGGCCACGTTGTGCCTATACAATCGAAAACACACAAAGGAAAACGATTACAGAAAAGGTAGAGAGAGAAAAAGAGAAAGAGAGAAAAAAAGATAGAGAATGAGAGCGAGAGAACGTCACTTGCGCGTGAACATAGAAAAAGGGCGTCAATGACAGCGGCGGCTGCCTCGCTTGTCTATCTCCCTCTCTCAATTTTCATCGTTCCGTGTAATTTTCGCTCTACAAACCAGGAGCGTGAAAGCCATAGCACGTTTATTTCGACGCCTCGCAAAGCGTGAAGAAGGCCACTGCCGCCACCACCGCGCCAACGTGTCGCCCTTTTTTTATGACCCCGTGAAAATGTTCAGGCGAGTCGCAAATGCGTATACATTTATAAGTGCGAGATTAAATTTTGTTTATGAATCAACGCTCCAAAACGATATAGTGAAAGATTAGTTATCCATGCGTCATTAGAGATGGGGAAGCGAGTGAAGAATGTAAGATTAGCCATTTTTTATGCATGAAATGATCTTAGAATTTTCATTATACTTCTTGAATACATTTGGAAGTACGTATATTGGATAGATGTAAATTACAAAATAAATTGTGGCAAATTATTTGTTTCTTCCGCAGCTTATTTTCTGTATGTATATATACCGCCCTAATTACTAAATTGTGTGTATCTCCACACATGTGGATCTGTCTGTGCGCACGTGTATGTGCGCACTGGGTATTTCTAAAAGAATCTAAAGCTAGATTATAGAAATGACTAATTGCCATTTCACCGTAACGGATGCTTGATTTAGAGCTTAAAACAATCGTATAAAGCTTATCAAACCAATTATTCAAAATATTGAACATTCAGATCAATATTATTTTACTTAATGTATCCAGTGAAATATTGTAACACAAATAATTTGTTTTATCTTGTTTGTAGTTTAAATTTAAACTAAGAATAAAAAATTTTACTTTTTAACAGCACGTTTGCAAAGTTCACTCGCTTCGCTCGGGCGTAAATGTCCATACGAGGATAAAATCACTTTCAGACTCTAGTGCCGAAATGGAGTATTAAAAAAATGTCAAAAATCTAACTCCGCCAAATAATGTTTAATTGTTTTATATTCATATTTATTAGTAGAATGATAAACAACGTTGCACTCAAATATTAAAATGATCAAATTTAATTGTACTTTACATTAAGAATATAAACTGTATTTTTTTAACGCTGGCTAAAAGTATTCAATGATTTGAGTAAATTGAAGCTCAAGTTTTGGAAGAAAAGCAGAGGAAATTAATGAAATCAGTACGTATCGTGGTGCTGCGCCGAAAGCATAATTCCGACAGCGAGTCAATAGTTATTGTTTTCTCATTTATTCCTAGGACGAGCGAGGCAATAAACCCGAGGCCGGAGATCTCGATCTTCTCTCTTTTCAATTACTTTCTCTGCTTTCATTTACAAAAGAATCTCACGACAACATATCACAGTTTCATCATGAATTTAGCGCTTGCGCAGATGCAATTACGAGAAAGCCGGCGACAGTTCCAAGGAAATGGAGAGCGCGTGTGAGAGAGAGAGAGAGAGAGTCGTCCGACTATCGTTGCCGCTCGTGGAATCTAATCGGAAGAAGTAGCGCCGGAAGTGAGAAGAAGAGAAAGCCCTTTTGAGACTCTCGTATAACTCACTCCGCTCTTCGTCTTCCGTTCGTTGAGTCCCTACGGTCTTTCATGAAAATCGAATTAACGCGCAGAGGAAAAGAGAAAAAGGAAAGAAGCGATAAAAGGCATATTACATAGACGATAAGGTTACAGAAGTACAGTTTGTCATCACAAAGAGTCGTTGATGTTTATCGCGGAATATAAGTTTATCAATTGACACGATAAAGAGGCGTTCTTTCAATGTGAAGTGAATTCACAACAAAATAACCGGATATTAATAATATTTGTAAAGCAAACTGGTTTTTTATAATACTATAAAGAATGTAATAAAAAAGAACGTACTTTTTTATACGACTTTTCTTGTTTGTATGGCACAGTAATAATGTGGTGGAAGCTTTACGTGTAAAGCTGAAAAAGAGTTTTATTAAAAATCAAAATTTTCGTATAACTTGAAAGGCCAATTATATTTGTCTATTAATAAAAGGACGATGTCGACACTCAATCTCTACTATGATAATTAGCATATCCTATTGTATTTTATATAAGTATTCACATGAATTTTATTAATTTTTTTTAAATTTGAAGGCTCTATGCTAAGAACCATTAATGTTATTATTAGCACGTTTTTCTTTTTATGAAATGACTTTGAAATTTTTCTGCATAATAAGCTTTATGAACGTTAATAAGGTATTCCGCAGTATTGATAAACCTGTGGTGGAACCTTTCACCGTTTTCCATTATTAAGTGAACCCCTCAACGCATCAACCTCGACATTATCTCGTGTATCTGCAAAATAATTCACGACCCTCTTGCATCCCCCTTCCTCATCTACCTCATAGATAAATCAAACCAACAACACCGAAACGGCAGCGAAGACAAGGTATTTTCCAATCTCATCAGTCACTACCAAATATTGTGCAATTGAAAACGTGTTAACAAGAATTATTTTGATTATATCTGTAGTTCAAATTATAGAATTTACTAACCATCATAAGAATTGCATTCAATCCTATCCATTTACAAAGAAAAAAAGTTTGAAACAAAAAGATTTACATGTAGACACAAAAAACTATGAAAACTCTCTAATTCCATGAAAAAGATACATTTCTAGATAAACTGGCAGTTGTTCAGAGAAAATCTCTACCTGTATTTTCTGATCTCATCAGTCACCATAGGATTTTCGTAGAAGAACGTATGTGCGCGAAGAGGATATTCAAGTTGTAAGCCTTGCGGCAAGAATCCCTGCTCAATATTCTCCGCGCACGCGGTGTAATTGAGGCTCCACAAACCTTGGCCCCGCTCCGTCTCCCTCTTTCACTTTCTTGCGATGTTAGTACCGCGCGATGCGCTTTTGCGTGGGATTCGACTAGGAGATAATGTAACCAACAAGACTATATGTTGAGGAAGAAAATTGCTGAGCGCGCGCACGTCGAGATTAAACTGCTGTTTATTGGAGGGCGTTCGACCGGGCGTTAAAATTGGTCGGCTCTGTGCGAATACGAAGGCTCGTTTGCGACGTCGTTATATGGGGAGAGAGAGAGGAGAAAAAGAGAGAGAGAGAGAGAGAAAGAGAGAGTGATAGAGAGAGAGAGAGGGAGAGAGAGAGGGAACGAGAGATATGAGTAACAAGGGTATGCCAAGGGCAAAGCGTTCATTCTAATTTTCATTGTAGGTGTTGAGGCTATTATTTAAAAGTAGTAAAGAAAATAATAACAATCTCGACTTCTTTAAAAAGAAAAGAAATTATTGACATTTGCTTGTGAGATGTTTTCTTCTTTCAATGCAGGAATTTTAATTAATTAGGTGTTTGTGAACATAAATTATAAAAGTGAAAAATAAAAATTAGCCTTGATTAAAAAAGACTATAAATAAACTCTTTATTGCACGATAAAGTAACCAATATCTTTGTCGTATTTTAAATCAGTATATATCACAAAATTTGCATACTTTTTAATTAACCATATGTATGTGAATATTCGAATATTTGTTTTATCTGATTTGTACATTTCAGTATTGCATTTGAATAAAAGACCTTCAAATATTATTCCCGGTGTAGTATAAATAGAAAATAAATTTTTTCATGTTTTTCATCTTTTATTTTTCTCAAAATATGTTAAGGAGATACACTAATTCTTTACCTTTTCTTTTTCTTTTCTTTTCTTTTTTGGAATTTACCAATTTTTGAAAATATGGCTGACCTAATATTGATATTAGGAATATTGAAAAATCATCCATTTTTCAATATTCTTAATCTAAATATAAAGTTATGTTCTGATAAAAATGATTTATGAGCTTTTAAAAATACAAATGTTTTGTACGAACAGAAAATTTCTGATTATATTTTTAAACAACATTTTGAAGTAACTCTATCTTTGTATATTTTTTTAACTACATAATGTAGTTACTGTAGCAGTGATACAAAAATTAAATATAAAATATTGATTGATTTTTCACCTTGGTAAAACTTTCTATCAAATTTGCATACAAAATTTCGCTTACAGTGGCTTGTTACATAAAAGAATTTTATTTTTGTTCTCCATTTACTCATTCAATAGGAAATTAATTGAGGATAAAGATATGAAAAATACAGAACTTGTATAAACTAAACTATGCAAGGTCGGTATATGTCATCAATAATTTGTCAGTTTACTATGAATGATAAGCTACTCAGTTGAATAATTTAATTGGGTTCATTACCCTTGAAATCTTTCGAATTTTGCAAAAGTGTATAAAAAGTTTTTCAATAATTGAAAAATGATCGTATAAATCACAAGTCGGATTAAAATACGCAACTGCAATATTTAAGAATACTTTTGTCTGTACTATAAATTTCGTAGCCATACGCGATTATTTCCATGCGTATTCCGTCGTTCTGCATTCGAACCCCACATTCACACGAACACGCACACGTGCGCTCTGCTTGTAACCCGTATAGAGTAGAAGGTGCAAATGGCATCGGCGGCGGCGATCAATGAAGCACGAATTCAAGCGATTATTCGGCGCGTGTGCGTCGAGTGCGATAACACGCGCGCGCGAGCGTTATTCCCCCTCTTCTCTTCTTTCAAGGTCATCGAGTTTTTTCAGTTAATTTATTTTCATTTCCTTTTCATGATTATATGCTATAAATAGAATTTTGTCAATAAATCTGTTTGTTTTGATGAAATATTTGATCGGTGATTCAAAGCTGCGGATCATAAATCGTGACCGTGATCGCAAGCGCATGCGCAATGTGAGTCTGCTTTTATCCTTGACCTCGTAAGTGCAGAGTTCACCACTTCGTGCACGATTTATATATTCACGAAGAACTGAGCGTGGAGAAAGTTAATCCCCGAGCAAAGTGGGCGGTTTGGAATAAGTTTAATGTTAATAATTACCACATGTGCCCTTGACGATTAATTGAGCGTGAAAATTGTATTGGTTGAGAAAAATTCGTCGAGTTTGATTAAAACGTTACAATGCGTCTTATTATTTGACATGTAAATACTATTATTTCACTTTGAAAAAGTAAACGACGTAATGGAATGAAAACATATGTTGCTTTTGTCATGAGATCTCGCCATTCTGAAATAACTCTTTAGAAATTTAATTATAACACCATGCGTAACACCAAACTAAGATTAGTAATTTCAAAAAGAGCAAATGTTACAAAGATAACGCTTAATCACATGAAATTCTGTAGCATGTAAAAAACATATAATAGATCACTCTATCGATTCTATTAGGAATTTGAATATTTTTATACATAATTTCTGAATATAGGCCCATTTGCACGAAACATACAATTCGCCCACGTAAATAATAATCAAAAACCCAATTAAGATACAGCTACAATAAACAGTCTAATAAACAGTACATATTATATCAACTTCAAAATAAACACCGATTCCAATTTCTTTTTCGCATTAGTACACGTGGCCCGATACTATAGTTGCCATAGTTACCGAAACTGAATTTCCTCTCCGTAGCACAGAGTCACATCTGTAGGGGGATTAGTTGGATACGTAACTATGCGCACTTCCGAGTTTTCTCACCTATTAGTATTGTCGCCGACTGGCTTAATATTAATAGAAATTTTAAAGGATATTTAATAAGTATATTTGTTAGGCTAAAAAAGT
>JAWWEQ010010075.1:0-43328 GCA_035583055.1 Torymus tubicola
GGCTATTATAGCCATACTTTAATAAATACCTTTTATACTAAAAGTAATCTTTCTCGTCCACCCTCCATCTCAACAGATATAAAACATTATAACTCCACTATTTAACTATTTATTTTTTAATATTAAAAAATTGGTTTTAATAAAATCATTTTACTGATGCAATCATAATAAAGAAAATTAATTTATTATAATAGATTTTCAAAAGCACTAAAATAAATATGTCATAAAAAAGCCATAAGAGTTTATAAAAATAAAAAAATAATATGAAAAAATATTTTTAGGAAATTATTAGTTTTTACTTTATTTTTTCAAATCCGTAGCTATACCTCTTAAAAAATTTCATATTATTTTTACCTCGTGTAAATATGCAAAAATGTGTAACAAAGCACTTCTAGACAACCATGGCTATTTCCATCTATGCGCTAACGCAGTTGCCGAAATTTCCTGAACGAGCCAAGCTATATAACTACCACCTCGCTCGCTCATTCAATTCTCTCTCCCGCTCGCTCGCATCAGAGCGATATCGAATAATTGAATATTCCCAGCCGACGAGAGGGATGATCCCCGCGAGGATTCCGCTCAACCCGGCACTTCCTCTTTCCGCGTGTTTACTCCGCTCTCTTCTTTTTTGCCCCTCTTGCTTCCACTGGCATTTTTTTTTTCCTGAATCTCTGGCAACTGTAACTTCCCATTATAATACGAGCTCGCGGTGCACAGCTTTGCGCAAACGGCGCGGAAGACGTATGGCAAGCAGCGAAATAATCGAAGTACATTTGGCTTGAAGGATGTGCTCGCGCGGGCGCGCGCTGCAACGCAGAGAAACGAGGATGAATGGGTGCTCACAATGGCTTGGCTTGAATTATTTAGCGAGCGAGAGTATACGGCCGCGGAGAGCAATCGAATGCTCCGGATTGATAATTTTAATGTGAATGGTTCTTGAACGTAAGCGAACGCGGGACCTCGCTGTTTTGAGAGTCGTGGGTGTGGTCGGGAATTGAAAGCGGAGAGAGAAGAGAGCGAGAGAATCAAGATTGTTGGATAGTTTGATGAAATTTCGAATTGTTGATTTTGAGGAGAATACTGTTTTTTTCGAATAACTTCTTAATTTAAAAACATCAATATAAGATACCATAACTTAAATCATATTTTCTTATGTTGCAGGTAAGTTGCAGATCTTGTTATATATAAAATATAATAAGATATCTTGTACTCAAGATGTAAGTTTATTATTATATATTTTAACTGAACAAATTTTACTTTTTTTCAATATTTAATTTTTGTATTGCTTTGTTATTTCTATTACAATCTTAAAATTTCTATTTTAATGTTCTTATTTATTTTAAAACAATTATTCAAAAACGTAAATATCTCATATCTTAACCTTTAGACTGCCGTCAATTTTGCCTAAAAATCGATATTTTATAAAGTATAATTTATGTATACAAAGGTTAGATAAGTGCAGAGGCGTATTAAGGGTCATAGCTGGCACATATATGCGCCAGGCCGGCAGTCTAAAGGTTAAGTACCCTTGACATTGGTTTATTATTTTATTCTTTTCTCAGTTCAGTTCACGCTTTTTCCGCTGTGTGTCCTGGAGATTATCATTAGCAAACTATTATCTTATAATATAAGATATCTTATAATATAAGATAATAGTGGTTTATAAGTTCATTGCCAGAAGATATATTCTTTACGTTTTGTATTATTTAAAATTAAAAAAAAATAAAACAGTAAGCTGAATATTTCATTAATATCATAAAAATTAAAAAGTTTCGAAAATGTGTGATTAAGAATAGATTAGCTAATACCAGTGTAATATATTCAAAACATAAAATTTATCACAATAGAACTTCCCACTTCACTCTTATAAACTCCTCATCATCACGTCCTTTTGCGAACCTCTATACCATCGCTGACGAACGCGGTCAATCACCGGCTAAAAGATATAATATGTTTTCATTCTTGTCCACCTTATCTATTTCCATTACGCCTCCTTGCCCGAATAAATCTTCTCCCTCTCTTTTATATTATTCCGATCCGATACATAATCATTGGAAAGTCGTTCGATTCACATGGGGAAAATTAAATATCCTGCGCATGTGTAATGTCGTCCCAAATTTCCGTGCAAAGAGGCAGATATGTGGGTGGTATCTAGGCAGTTCCAAAAGCGCGACGAATTAAATTCGTCTTTTTACCATCACACCACCACATCACCACGCTGACCTGAGACTGAAATGTATGTGTGCGCACAACGGAACATGTGGTGGTTGCTCGGCAGCAGTTATTAGTGAAACAAGTATTTTTGCTGCTGATTGGATGGGCAAATTTATTAATTGCTCGATTGGTTATTTATAAAGATTTTTTCAAAATAAATAATTTTTTGTTTGAGACCATCTCTAGTTTTAATTTTTAATATTTAAATAGTAAACAAAATTTACATTTTCAGAAACTTATTGTGTAAATACTATATTTAAACTAAATTTTATTAGTAAATTTGAATAATTATACGAACTGCAACAAGTTTTGTATTCTACAAACGAAATTTAAAACTATGACCTCTCAGCGTAATTTTGTTACGAAAAATGTTATAGTGACATCACTACTGCTACATATTGCGCGGTCAAATTTATTATATATAAACCGCACTTCTTGAAGAATGGACGATATCAATAAATTTTACAAAATAAATTTTAAATTGTTATTAAAGAAGTTCACGGCTATATTACTATCCCACAATATAGGCATTTATAAATATTAACGATGAAGAAAAACTTTCACACCAGGGACGGACAATCGAATCTGGGCTTCCTAATTGAAGACGTACTTCTTACCAACTGCATCACTGCCCACACTTGCGTGCAATAATCCGAATCGTCAATGTATGTTACACTATACCGATACTCCCAAAACAAATTTATTCTTGACGTATTCTTAGAATAATTTTATAATGAATCCATAGAGAATTATTCGATTTTGTTGAATAAAGAGTACATTTATATTGAAATTCCGAGTTGAAGTTCAAGTTCGGCTGCTCTAAACTTCAAGACAAAGAGTCAACGTTCAAGTTCCGATGCGGGAACTTGAAGGTAAAGCGTTAATGATCAAGTTCCACGCGAAGGGAACTTGAGAGTCCAAGTTCTCATATATATTCTACTTAGCATGCGTCGACAGGACGAAGCGTGCGCGACTCTCACAAGCACACATACACATAGGGCATCGTATGATCGGTGTATGAGCGACAGCCGCACAGTGGGACAAAACAGTCGAAAAGGCTACAAAATTCGGCTTCACGCGATCGCACTTTGCATTATTTAATTATATATTTATTTTCCCGACAGATCAGAAAAACCCACTCACAATCATGTTAAAAAATGATAATGCGATTCCGAGGGAAACGGCGATTCCTAGACAATTTCAAAACGAAGAGAATCCTTTTTACCAGAAAATTTTTTATGCAAAATTCGCGTGAAGCCGAATTTAGTAGACTTTTCGACTGTTTTGTTCCACTGTGAGCCGTCGCCTCACGTCTCTCTCTTGACTACCGGATGTTTTGAGTCTTTGGCGATAATAAATCACTCCCATGACATTTCTTTCTCTCGTATAGAATTAAAAAACCGCCGTCAACTCATCGACATGTGGGTGCACTTCAAACTCTCTGTACCCCAAGCTTAATTACATGATTCCTTTTATTAACTTTTAGTTTATATAATTCACATTATCCTCTTTTTAAAAAGTGATGGATGAAATCTATCGACACAATAAGACTGTTGATTAGCTTTTGCTGACTCAGTTGATTAATCTATATATGGAATAAGCACCAAAAATGAATATGTTTGAATTTTCAAAATTGAATTCTTGAGTTGAGTATTTAAAACTAAAGAATTAATAGTGTAAGAATAATTTCAATATTTTTCTTACGCTAAAAAACCAGTCCTACTGTACAATATTTAGAATAAGAGCGGTCCGTGGCTCAGGCGGCTAAGGCGTCGGTTTGTTTACATACAGTAAACGCCGCACTTATCCTCCCAAGACAAGGCTGCTCGAGGTTGTGGGTTCGATTCCCCGTCACTGCAAAATCCTGGGAGATGTTTTTCCAAAAAATGTCTACCGGTTTTTTCGGTGGCGAAGATTGATCTCGCAACCCTACAGTTCAACCCTACAGTACCTACCACGAGTTTTTAAACGTTATAACACGTCGCTAATACCCAAACCGGGGGATGCGACGTTAAATAACCAAATAAAAAAAAAAAAAAAAAAAAAATATTTAGAATGAACTCCAGATATGCTCTTGCATGTACATGAAATGATACGCCAGACAATGTCCAGATGAGCTGCAGTAGTGCAATAAAATAAAACCGTCTATATTAGTCTTTTTTGTTGCTACCCACGCCGTTTACCTGGACATCGGCGTCATCCCTCCTCTGAGCTGTTTGTTAACGTCTCCGAGGTTAATAATTGTTATAGGTGGACTTGCTATCTAATCTATACGCATACGATAATAATAGTTCTCTGAGAAATCGGTTTTTCAAAATATTTAAAAAATAGCATATGGTCAACCCAGAGCCTAAAGTGATTTCTTTTAGTCCAAACGTAGAATATGTAGTACAAAACGAAGGTGACACTTTCGTCAAATGGGCCCTTTTTCTTGAGATATGGGCAATTTAATCTCAAATGTTGTCTATTTCGTCAAAGAAAGATGACTCTTCTATTCACTGTCACATTGCAAGTATTTAAGATACCAAAACGAGGGAGAAAAATTATAAAAGTAGGCAGTAAGAGCTAAAATTTGAGCCGTGATTCATCTAAAAATATTGATTTTTCAGGAAGTTACAAGCAATCAAAAATAGAGTACGAAAATAGTTAAAAATAGGATCGATTTAATCGGTTAAAATAAAGACAAATTTTTAACCATTTTCGTACCCTATCTTTGATTGCTTGTAACTTCCTAAAAAATCAATATTTTTTAATGCATCAGGGCTTAAATTTTAGCTCTTACTGTCTACTTTTATAATTTTTCTCCCTCGTTTTCGTATGCTTTATCCATTCTGTTTTCTGTATTTCTATGTTTACCTTTCTGTTTTTTTTTCTTCATGCTCATCTCTTTCCAGAAGATTTTGGATACTTTTATCTTTCTCTATTCTTTTCGACCATTTCTCGGTCATTTCCCTTTTTTTCCTTATTAATTCTTTTTAATTCCTCTTTTCCTTATTCCAATCTTCCACACTCATTTCTCCCTTACTCGCCCTCTTCAGCTCATTTCAGTTTCTTCTCTCCTTCAGTTTCATTTTTGTTTTGTGGCATTCTGAATACCACCATTTTTCTTCTTCCTCTTCATTTCTTTTCCTTACTTTCCTCCTTAGCAGTGCTGCTTTGATTTTGTCTTTAATCTCCTTCCAATCCTCCCTCTTTTCCTCCTTTCTTAATTTATTTCTATACTCTTCTATGTTCTTTTGGTTCCATACCATTATATCCCTGTCTTTTTCTCCCTGTTTTTCTCGTTCTTCTTTGCCGATCACTGTCTCCTCTTCTACTTCTATCTGAATTTCGATCGGCATATGGTCTCATTTGACCTTATCCATTATTCTCAATTCTTTTATCTTGTTACTTACATTGCAAAGGAATCTTATCCTAGCTTATGAATAATACCATATGCCACCTCCGCTTATGAATAATACCATATGCCACCTCCGTTTTTCTTGAGCTGTGTCTCCATCAATGTGCAGCGAAATGATCTTCCCTGTTAGGAGCCCCATTTAGGAAATTCGACGAAACCGTATCCTAATCATATTGTTACTTAGAATTCTTGTAAATTAATTTTTATGACTGATATTATCTAACTTCGATTTACCTATTTTTCTTTGTTAGTATACAAGATAATTACAAATTTTTATTTAAAATCTTGTTTTATACCTTTTTCCACAATATTTATAGCAGTATCTTATAACTTTCTACTGACCGTGAGGGTATAACAGAATATACTAGCACGAAATTGATCTTAAACGCATCGGGCGCAGTCGAATCCAGCAATTTACCACTTGTCTAACAACTCGCTTAACATTTCACACAACCGGCACTCGCCAATCCAAAAGCCATCCGCTAGAATTCAGGGAGAGCGCATCTCCCGAAACTTCATTCCCGCTGTGACGCGAGTCCTTACAACCAAATTCCCCAATGCGCTTACTTCCCCGATTATTCCGCAAAAACGTAGAGTCGCACACACAGAGTTGCTCGGGAGTCGAGCTTTTTCTCCAAACTTTACGATTACTTTCAAATTTACGGCCGGCTGTAAAACGTGAGTGAGCACCTCGAGATCTCACGGCTTAATCGTCAACTATACGTGCACTCAGGATGTGTAATATTGGTAAAGACATTAGCGATTCAGGTGCATCAACCAAGCAGTTGTTGGAAAGTTGCGTTGTTTTGAAAGCTTTTTACGTTTTTGAAGATGAAATACGCAATTTATGAAATTGTAGAATGAAGTTCATGGTGTTCGAGTATACTGTAAAATGGAGAAATATATTTATACACTGCTATAATGGTAACTTATATGATATATTGTGCAATATATAGACCCGTTGTGTAATAGACGAATGGTCGTACGGAAATTGATTTTATCTATAGGAGAAAAATATTCTTATCTCTTTTTTGCTTAAGTATAATAAAAAGAAGCAATTATCAAAACATTTATACGCGGAGATTTCTCTTAACTTCAATAAATGATAGTTGCTTAGAGCAACATGTATTAAGTGTATAAATATGTAAGCTATAAAGTCAATGTAAAACGTAGCAAAGTATCAAGCTGGCAATATCTAATAACATCTAATAGCCGGTAGAATCATGAATTGCGATAATATTCAGGAAGTGATATTTCTGCATGCGATTAGACATGCTTGATCTATCGGAGTCAAGCTAAATCCTAAACATTCTAAATCAGCTGAATATGAAATATTCGAACTTTTAATTTGAAAAAGGCAATTATTTGCCTAATTTGATCTTAATCCATAAATAATCCACCTCATACATCCACGATAAATATCTCAAATGAAAGTCCAATTAAGAAAAACATCCACCATCTACTTGTACGTCTCTCCTAAAGCTCTTCACTTCAACGACTTTCCAGTCGACCGCGAAGCATCATCATCGCTGTCGGCCACTGCCACCGTTACTGCCTCCGCGTACATTCGTCCCCAATTGCGCGCAAATATACCTGTCCGTTGCCCAAAAAGGCTATCCCGCGTCGCTAGTGCTATGACCGACTGGCTGTCTGTCTCACTCTCTTCTATTCCAAAACTCGTTCCCTCGTCTACGCTCGCGGGTAGGCGGAATTAGGATAGCAGCGAACCGTATGTATACACATATATACACACACATATAAACGTCACACAAAACTGAAGCTATATGTCTGTATGTGTGTATATATATATATATATATATATATATATATATATATATATATAAGAGTATGGAAAAAAAAACTTGGTAAGCATGCGAAATCCTCTTGAAAGCAAAATAATAAATTGGTAGCAACTAGTTTTTCACCCAGGCCTTCGCTGCAGCCAACGTATTATTATTATAAGAGCGCTATTCTTCATTCGTTTTAAATGGGTTAGCCGCGCTGGATTCTTGTTAACGTATTCCATTAACGCGCAGCGCGCGAGTAATGTTTATAGCCGCGCGGTATAAAGGTGTAACGTCCGAAAAAGCTTTTTCGGATTTGTATTCGTTCATTAATCACATTGGATTGGAGCGTATAGATAAGTGAGGGAAGTGGAGAGATGGGTTTGTTTTTTTTTCTGTCGTAGAAGCTGATTTTATTTATCATATATTGTTTACAAATAGATTCGAATACATATAATTGATTATAAAACAAACAAAAAAAGGAACATTCGAACTCTATTCTCTATCTAAGAATCTACACGATTCTTTAACAATATTAATTTATAAGAATAATAGTAGTAGAAGTTAACATTTCAGTTACTTTATAGTCAACTCGTATTTATATAATTATCATTTAACATTAAATTTATCCATTATGTACACACTACCACTTTAAAAAAAATCATTTAAATATTTGTTTTCCTTACAACCATAAAATATTCCGAACCGAAACTACTCCGGGACACTTCACGCACGTGTTATCACCCAACACTCCATATATACTCCCACCACGTCCGGCGCCAAATTCAAAACGCTCCCAGCGCCTGTACATTATACCTACTCTCTCGTATTTAAAAAAATCTCTCTCATACACGCACACACACATACTCCGGTCTCTGCCAAGCGCGGGCATGAATGTACCGCACTACCACACACACTTCTCTCCGAGCTCGCGCGCCGGCGGCAGCAACGCAAGCCGGGAGAGAAAAAAGGCGACAGCGGTGTATAAGTATAAAGTGGGGGGAGAGAGAGAGAGAGAGAGACACACACATACATACAGACACACAACGCGTATATACACGCACGGCGGCGGCGGCGTGCCGAACGCGCGTTCTAGTAAACAAGTTGTGCGCGCCGCCGTGCGGCGTTTCTCTCGCTCGCGTTCGGTTCTTTATTTTTTGCCTTCTTCCTTCGTCGTCGATGTCGTGCGTGGAAAGAAGTATATATATATATAGGTATATGTGTGTGTATATGTGGATATATAATACATATAATAGAATAGGATAGAGCGGAGGTGAGAGAATAGACGTGAAAATAGACGTGTATCGTTATATAGGCATATCGAAGAGAGACGAGGGCGTCGAACGCGTGTATGTCTGCTATACGATGTTCCCTCCCTCGCAGACACACACACGTACACACACGTACGCGTGTTTTTGTTTACGCTGCTGCTGCTGCGGGAACGTTACGTGCGCGAAATTCGCTGAAACCGGGCCGAGCGGCGGCAGCAGCTCCGTCGAGGTCGTATACGCGCGCAGAGAGATAGAGAAAGAGAGAGAGGTGGAGTGTAGTAGTAGTAGTAGTAGTACTATACGCGGCGTTCTCGCTCCTCGCTTCCTCTCTGTCTGCGCGCGGCGCAGGGACGGATGTCTGTCTGTGTGCGTGCGTGCGTGTATATATATATCTACTGTCTCACTCTTTGCGCGTTACGGAGTCTTTTTTCCTTCTTCTTCTTCTTCTTCTTCCTTTGGCCGGCGTTTCGTGCGTCGCGCGATCCCGATGTTTCTCTGTCTTTCTCTCTCGTATAATCGCGGCGTGTGTATAGTGTGTATATATATAGGGTCTCTCGTCGTCCTCGGTCGGTGAGAAAGAGTGTGTGAGAGAGAGAGAGAGAGAAAGAGGTTTGTTTGTCCGTCCATGAGAGAAAGACGAAACGGGGGGTTTTGAGAGAGATTCGTCGAGTTTTGCCTGTGTTCCTTCTTGTTTTCTTTTTTTTTTAAGCTACGCAATTGCCACGAGGGTTTGTATATTATCGACCTGAAGTAGTTGATAAACAAACAGAGTATATAGTGTGTATGGTAATATAATGTATTTGTAAGTGTACAGGCGCACTTATATTATTATGATAATTAATTAACGAAAAAATAACGTGAATTCCACGAAACGTTATCCCCCATATCGTGCGTCAAGTGTAATAAAGAAACATTTACGTATATACGAACGACGAGATAAATTGGCTTATATTTGATTTTTATGGCGAATCGAGAACGTCTCCCGCGCACTCTCCTTCCCGTTCTTTCTCTCTCTTTCTCTCTTCTGTCTCTGGCTTTTTTTCTCTCTCTCTCTTTCTCCCCCCCCCCCCCCTGTTTTATGGTAGTAAACAATCTGACGCAAGCCTATAGAAGCTTTCGTTTGACTACGTTTCGTACACTCGTGACCTATAGCGTATGTACACGAGCGCGCACAACATTACACACACACACATATATATATATAGTTATGTACGTACATACACATATATATATACTTACGCACTCCTGCTTTAAATATTGATTTTTTCTTTGTTCCCTCTATTACCATGTGATTAATCGACATGTCTGAAGCTGCGTGGTTTGAGTTTTTTTTTCCTTTTTCATTTTTTTTTTTCCTTTTTTTTTCTTTAAACGATGTGAAAACATTCGTCGGAGGAAGAGTAAGGCTACAAGTGGGCTCTGAATTGCAAAATTGCCGATTACTCGATTGCTTTGGCGGCGTTTGCATGTTCATAGCTTACGTATAGCTATGGGTTATATACCTTCCTCCCCCTTCGTACGTTATATTATATGGTATATTAAAAATTCTGAAAATATTCTTCCACGTGCGCTGTCTCTGTATGCTGATTAATTGTGAAACACGAGCGTGCACTTGGATACGTGATATACCTTGTTTTTTTGTTACGAGTAGTTTTATACATATATACGTCTACGTAATATAAACAATTTAATAAGTGAGAGAGAATTGTCCGAGGAACTTTGATGAATTTTTCGCTATGAAATTTTTCCGCTTATTAAAAAAGTACTAACCATGGTACACGTATAGCACGTATATAGCTCGAAAGAACATACCATTCCTTAGAATTTCCTGGTTTTATTTGTGGTATAAAATCCCTTTATTAGACGAGCACCCAAGCACTGTTGTGTGTCTCTGATTAAATGTGTATAGCTCGAATGTCGATACAATTAAAAATAAGTACGACACGTATATGTATATGTATATATCCATCTATCCAACTCTACTCCTCGTCTCTATAGTTTAAACAAAAGCGCTTATAACCAGCACTACATACCACATTGACCAAACAAGTCACATTAGATACAGCATAAGTTATCGTTTTTTGAAAAATATTGTCCTGTCAGAAACGATACATCATAGGTATATATACTATGGTACCGGTAAAGGCCATCGCACGACAGACCTAAAGAGCCGCGGGACAAGAGAGATGGCAAAAAGGTTATATACTTACTCGCGCGACGTAAATACGCATTATCGCGTCTGGCTCACTCTCTCGGGTCGGAATTTTCACGAGTTCGTGTGCTGTGCTGTCCTCCTTCTGCGCGTCTGCGCATGCGGAAGAACAGAGGAAGGTTGAGGTTTTCGAGATGATATGGAAAAATTTTTTTGTTACGGAGAGGGAAAATATTCGTGGTGGATTTTCCAAGATAAGTCGTAGGGGAAACTGCGTAGTATTTGGTATGTAGCGGAAAATTTCGATGAGCAGTAGAATTACGGCTAATTTGAGAATTTTTAATAAGTCCGCATATATAATTAATAATCAATTAATATATATATATATAGAAGATTCGTTGAATATGTTATGGTTGACCGATTAATTATTGGATTTTTCGTAAAGTTAAGGAAAATTATGGGTATATACCTGGGCAGCGGTAATGATGTTATTAAATAGCGTAATTATGCATGCAATAAATTATCGTTAATTTCTCCGATACGAAGAAAATTACTTTCGACTTTGAAAGAATGGAAAAGAAGGAAGAAAAAAAAAATAATCAACTCGGAACCAACTAAAACTATCACGTGACGCGCTCTCCACTTTCGCGTTCCGCATCATGACGAATAAAGCACATACACATATATACATATATCGTCCGATATATATTGCAAACACATACATGGAATATATTACGCGTTGAGTCTACGCCTATAGTGTATTTACGCGTTATGTGTGGAAGAAAGAGAAAGAGAGAGAGAGAGAGGAAAAAAAGCGCGTGTACGCAGAGGAAATTAGAAGGATTCCAGAGTCACGCTGTTCCGGGAAAGAAGGGAGGAAAAGGTCGAAATGTCCGCGCGAGCGCGAGCGTTTGGAGTCACAGTTCGGAGAAATGAATGCTCGTATGTATATATAGTGTGAATTGGACGCAAAGTGGTCGTGAAATTCGATGCAGGAAAACGATAGTTGTAGTTTATTATCTAGTCGATTTTATGATCGGGTATTTTTTTTCAGGTAAATTGGAATTGGAAATTTTCTTTATAAAAAAAAAATTGAAATAAGCTAGTCACATGCGTGAAATTTCCCAGTATCATAACGCGCGTGATGCTTTTCTATTAGAGTTACGATCCATAATTTGGGAAGCTGGACTGGGAAACCCGTGAAGTGGGGATATATACAGTGATATAAGCGAGAAATGATTATTGAAAAGAAGAATTTAAACGCAAAAAAAGTCGTCTTTAACGTAGTTATGCCGCAGTCGCGTTTTGGTATGAGAATGTAGTGTTATCTTAACTACCCTAAATCGCGAGAAAAAGAAGAAAGTATAACAAATAGTGCGTACAAATCAAAACGTGTACACGGTTTTCTCATTTTTTTCATTTATCAATAACTTTGAGCTTATTTAAACTATCAAATATAAGTAACCTACTATTCGCTAAATATAAAAATACCGATAGTAACCGTCAAACAGTTAAATGCGTTAATAAATACTTTAATTAATATTTTTGCATAACTTTTTAATTCTAAAAAATTATCTCAACAGTATTGCCATAAAACCTCGCTGTACGGTTTCAAAGTCATATAGACATTTAAATATCTTTTCTTCGTAACGACGTATCAATAGCGCGAGTGCTCCAGCACACTTCACTTTCATCCCACCACAACTATCTCATCATTCACCGACTAAACGTCCTCTGTGTTACTCTCTACACACGCAGCAACTGCACACTCGAAGTCCGACTTATATTATCTACCACAAGAAGATAACCGCTTCGACTTCACCAACTCAGTGTACCATTTATTATACTAGTGCGAATAAATTAATAAAAAAAAAAAAACATTTGAACAAAAAGTATCGTTATTGTTGTTGTTTATTGTTGTTACTCGTGGTATTCGAAGACAAAGGGGGTTTTGAAAAACGAACAACAACAAGAGCAACAACCCAAGCACAGTAGTAGCGACGGTGCAGCAGGGCCGAAAATTGCTGGCGACCGCAGACACGTGAGTGTACCTTGACTCTCCCATCATATACAATACCACTATACTCCACTATATACACATGGCAGACAGTGTGCGTCGTACATACACACACACACACACACACATACACACCATTGTTATTACCGTCGTCGCGCACGCGCGCGTATTTTGTCGTGTCAAGAGCGGACTCTGACAGGCTATGATAATGAACTGCTAAATGAGTCGGGAGGGCGGTATACCATGGCTACTGGCCTGTTTTCTTCTTCTTCTGCATTTTTTTTTTTTTGGTTTTGCTGCTCTCTCACTCGTTCGTTCGTTTCTCTTTTTTTTTTCTTTTTGTGCGGTTTCGACAATGGGGATCTTGATTGCGAATCGGTGCGGTTGGTTGGTCAAGGGTGGCTTGTTTGTTTGGACAAGTGTCGAGGTGGATGGTTTTGGGCGGGGAAAGATTCGGGTATATGTTGTGAAGGGAATTGAGAATGTTTTTATTACACATATATATATATATATATATATATTTGAAAAATGTTTATTAGAATTTCTTTTCTTTCTTTTTTGTATAAAGAATATTATATCAGTTTTGAAGACGCAAAATCATTCTTTTACAACGAATCGCCCCCTCGTCACATCAATCAACACCCATCGACTTACCCTACGTCCTCTCGCCAATATCTTCTTTTTTTTCTCTTTCTTTTTTTTTATTCAAAGACATCATTTATCTTAGACATCTCAAACTCGACATTATATATTCTTCGAAGCAAACTCGGAAACATATACATAGCAAACAAGCAAGCAACATGTCACCACACTTTTTATCCGCAAACTAAAATCCAAAGTCACTGTATATCTATTCCCTCTTCTCTCTCTCTCACGCAACTTTCCAAAGCAGATTTGAAAACTCAATTTCAGCCGCACACTCGCCATATAACTTTAACGCCGTCGTCGCCGCGGCTTACACTTTATATATATATATATATATTTCCAAAGCACATCGCGTAGTGCTAGCGATGGCGGTGGCGGTGGCCTCTCGAAGGCCGCGGGATCGATGTCTTCATGTGTATATATATATACACGGAGTACGCGGATTTACGATGCGCGCACTTTTCGTGCGTAAAACGGGAATGCTGATGGGACCCCGGGATTTATTGTTTATTTTGTGTGCGCTAGGTGAAAGAAAGTGGGCAAGGGAAATGGTAACTTTAGGGTAAATAATTGAAATATTAAAGATTGTTTGGTAATGAATAATAAATTACCAATCTTAGTACCAATCGTAGTATTCAGCATTACATATAGAAACCCTGCGATATCGTCAACCTAGAAACATTTATTAAAAAGCATTCTAACCACGCCTACAATATACATTTAAACAAAAACCGAAACCGGTAACAACAACAACAACGACGGGCTATCATTGGAGGAACCTCTAGCGCCACACACACATAGGCAGCATGACGCAACCAAAACAATCGCAGCATCGGCTGGGATCTTTAACCGTCTATTTCTTTTTCTCTATTCCCTTTCTCACTCGCGCTTATATATACTTCGCATCTCTCGCACCCGCGTCGCGTTATCGGCGCAGCGGCCGAACAGTGTTTTCGAACCGAGTATATACGCGAGGACGTAGAAATCTAACCGTGACGAACAAGGCCGTCGTCGTCGTTGCGAGCACTATATAACCCGTGAGAGAGAGAGAGATACGTTACCCACGCGAGTGGTTTATTACCGCGCAAAGAGTCGGTGTTTTTGGAAAATTGGATTGGCGCAGAGTGTGATGGTGGTGTGTGTGTAGTTGTTTCGCGGGTAGTTTTCGGGTTAGGTTGGTTGTTTGTCTTTAAGGTGTTGTGTGGGTTGTTGAGGTAATCTGTGAGGAATTATCGTATGCCATTATTAAATTTTATCATAGTATACGTATATACGCTAGGAGAAATAATTGGCACGCGCTGTTTGTGTGTGTGTGTGGTTCGCTCGGTGTATTTTTATACAAGCATAAAGTATTTCCTGCTTAAGTCATTTTTTTTTCTTTTTCATCAATATCATATAGTATAATCATCGCCTTTGTGTTCAAGCAGGCACAGGAACTTAATTGTTTGTCAATTAACGTAACGTTTATACGCTTTTTGATTTTTTATATTACAACAACGCTGGGTTCATGCGTATAAACACTGCAATAATATCTAAAATAAAGATACACTTAGGTAACCTAATCAAAAAAATTACTCGTATAGTTGTTCACTATGTAAACACACACAAACTGAGATACTAGAGAGTATGTATATATATATGTGTACCAGGCAAACCCGTGGAGACACTATCCGGATCGTTGTGGTTCACGTTTAGTCGTCGCAATTGAGCGAATTCGCGGGAGCTATGGGGTATTTTTGGAACAAACCTCGCCGCCGCCGACAACCACGACGACGACGACGACGACGACGACGAAGACGACGACGAAGCGCCATTAGACGGCGCGAATCAAAGCGAAAGAGAGGAGACAATGCGAGCGCGTCGGCTCTGCGCGCGCGGTGTTCTCGAGAAATGCTTGTAATCTTTTAGGCGCAGAGAAAGAGAGAGGAAGAGAGAGCGAAAAGTATATATATATATATATATATATGTTTAAATGCGCGGTCGATGATTTTTCGCGATAAACTTGGTTATGATTCACTACGGAGGAATGAATGATTATATTCGACGACGCTGTCGTAAATTGTTATAACTGCTATCGGTGTGTGTATCGCGAAACAAACATATATATATGTGACGCTTATTTTCTTTTTTTTTTATCGTATCTTCTTGTCTTTTTTTTCTTTCTTTTCGTCAAAAACGTGTGTTTGTAAATGGAATGTCACTTTTTCCGATTTAGAATTAGCATCGGGCGGGAGCCTGCATAAATTGCAAACATTGTAAAATAGTTCCATATATAGTCGAAAGAGAGAAAGAGAGCGAACTTTGATTTCGACTCGTCGCTCGAAAGCGGATAAGCGTTTCGTTAATTCGAGAGAGAGAGGGAGAGAGCTGTGAGTTCTGATTAGTTCGGACTAGTATAGAAGCACGCGCAGCGGAGTACGAGGATCTCTCAGATGTGAGACGCGCACGACAGAAAGCTGAATTAACCGTTCTAATTGCGCGCGCTTTGAATTATACGCAGATGAGCCGTGTGCTCTCGCGTATAAGGTTGCTGCGCGTGTTATATTGGATTTCAGCTAAATGTGTGTGTATATGTATGTGCGTTTGTTTGAGGAAAATTGAACAATGTTATATATATATATATATATTTGGATAGACGCAGAGTAATAATAGTCGTATATACCAATCTCACGCGCGTATATTGTTGTGGGCGAGATACACAAATTCGTCCTGTAGCTGACAAGTCCGCGCAATTTTTCTTCTTGATTTACTCCCCGTGTGACACGCTCGTTGTTTTTTCTCCTCTCTATTGCCTATGTATCTTGTTTTTTGACGTTTGCCCCTTTATAGATCTTTCCTTCGCACTATTTTCGATACAGAACAAAAAATAAACGCGACGAGGATCGTTTTTTTCGGTAACCTTATATACAAACGTTAAAATTCTCGGGACGCGTCCACTTGAAAAATTTAATGAAAAAACAACAGCGCGTGAGGCAAAACCATTTACAAATTAACACGGAAATTGTGTATACAATTGTACAAAATAAGATCGAATTCCCGTGAAAGTCGCGCTGCTACTGCTGGATTTAATGAAATTTTTGCGATTAAACTCTCGAGAGTCGTCGTCGCGCGTTCCCGTTTCATTAGTTTGCTGCCGCCGTGCACTGACGCGCATCGAGAGAGACGACGAAATTGACGACGCACACGCGCTGTATACCGTCATAGTTTCGCGGAGTGCTTAGCTGTATTCTGCGGATGTATGTGTATATATATATATATAATGCCGTCTGTGACGTGTAAAACAATAACGATTCCAATATTGTATATACTTCGAATTTGTATTATGTTTTTAGAGCGAATAGTATATGAATGTGCCCATGGAGTTTTTAAGGAGAAAAAAAAATAATTGTAGGTTTAGGTGTTTGATTTATATACGAACCGGCTTTTGGTGTTTTTACAGTAGTCTTTACGTGTTAATATATCTGATAACGAATCGCTGGTTCAGCTGAAATGCGATAAGGCAAAAATAAATCATCGCGTTTCCGAAAATATCATCTTTTTCGCGCGTCGTATTACGCAATTTGGGCTTGACGGTTTGAAGTAGGTCTATGGGGGTGCTGCTTTCTTTCTTATATTCATATTCCTTGTATATATACTTTAGCACGGGAATGAAATATCAGTACGGTTTCCACAAAAACACACATATTATATATATTCTGAACGGGGGGGAAAAATGAATTATGATTATGATAATATCATCGTTGTTTACGTGACACACATGTAATTCACTCGAATGCTCATCTGAAATTAATTACATCTGGTCTTATATGACAAACATATGTAGATTGATAATTGACGCTTGATTATATACAATTACACAAAATAGTCGTGCGCGAGAGCGGACATTTATTAGAAATTACAGTAATTGCGCCCACGTTCCGGTATGCCCCTCCGGCCCAAAAATTCGTCGACTCTACGCTGCTCGGATCCTGTGTGTGTATATATAAGCGTATACGTTCAACAGCTGATACCCCCTTATTTATTCCATAATTGATTGATACCAATATCACGGAGATTTTATTTTTTCTGCTACCACCGGTAATAATTTTTTCACTAACGATCATTTGCACGGTTCGATATGTTTTTCACTGTGTTATGATTTGCTAACTGGAAATACGAAAGCGACTCTATATCCAATAAACAAAAGAACAGTTGTAGTTTTCTATACGTTACAATGCAATAGAAATCAAATAATTATGTACGAACATGCCAACAAGTTTTTACCAATAAAACCTCGATTCGCTATACTACCAACCTATCTCAACAGCTCCAAAATCTCTTACACTTTGAAACCCTCATTTCGCTCATTCTGCAACCCTTTCTCTTCTCTCTCTCTCTCGTCGCTCCAACACCTAAACGACGTAGATGATTCACGGTCGCTCTCGCTCGATCGATCGATTTCTTCCGGCGAGAGACCGTGGCCCCGGCGCACCGCTCGCTCGCGCGAAAAGACGATGCTCGCTATACGTAAGCTATACAAGCTCGTATATATACCGTCTCTCTCTCTCTCTTTCTCTCTCATGGCGCGCGCCCCATTTTCTCTCTCTCGTCTCTCGCTCTCGTTTTATCACTCGCTAGCGAGCGCGCGCGCGCACGCGTCCTCTATTCGTGACACGGATTTCGCGAGCGAGCGCAGCAGCAGCAACATATACACGTCGCGGTCGCCGTATAGATTCTCTGCAGCAGCAGCAGCAACGGCGTTTTATTTGTTTATCGTACGAGAGAGAGAGAGAGAGAGAGAGAGAGAGAGCAGGTGACGTGGGAGGGGAAAGAGAGGATGCGTGCGATTGTGGAGAGGTTTAATGGTTTCGTGCGACGAAGTGTGTATAGGCTCGCAAGTGTGTAAATAGAGTGAGGTTTTGGAAAGAACAGGGTTTGGTTTGACATTTTTGTTTAGAATTTCGATTACTATGCAAAAGTATGGGTTCTTTTTGTTTGATAATTAAATATTTTTGTATTTAATGCTGCGAGATATGTGTAAAATCAGTGGGAAATTGACCCAGATTTTAGTAGTTTATCAATACTTACATTTTTTTCCATCTTTTAATATTTACTTTTTTATCACTGTTACAGAGATATTTACTCCGAAAAAATATAACATTTTAAATAATAAGAAATAAAAATGGGTTTCATACATATAAAATTGTAAACAAACAGAAATATTTTGGCTGAAAGTAATAAACATAAGGCCTTTTCTAAAATTGAAACGATATTCATTCAAAAATTTATATAATCTCTTAAAAAAGATTAAATGATGCTACGTCCGTTGGTGTTTTTAATTAAAATTTGAACTTTATAGATTTCATGAGAAGTTTATTTAGGATATTACAGTAAATTGGTTTAATTATCCTTAGCAGTCGAAACTTAATTAACTCATCCGGTTAATAACAGGTTACCGGGGGAAAAAATTGTTACTCAATAAAATCGTAAATTAATTAATTCATAACATAAAAATTCGTTACATTTTAATCCGTAGATGGAAAATTGAACATTTAATCATAATTATGGTGAAATTTAATTACTAACGCTATCTCTCAATAGTGTATTATATACATCTGACGAACGTTTATTATGACAAGTTGTTTGTGTACAGTCTTACGACTTAATTACATAAAGTTAATTGAACTATATGATAAAACAATTGAGAATTATTGGACAAAATATTTTCTTTCCACAAAAAATAATATTGAAAAAACATTTTCACATTTAGGCATCTAATAAATACATTACACATTTATATTCAGCCCAATGAATTACGAATGTGCATTTTTTACATCAACGATATCGCAGTGCCCCACTTTTATTTAGCTACAATGCGCCAGAAAAAAAAACCTTGTTTGCTAAAATAATAGTATTCCTGTTTACCCAAGCGAATTATCTAATTAATCGTCGTCGTGTGTGTATCGATTCATCGCGAGGTCGCCTATATAATATGTAACTTAAAGCATAATAAAAAAAATATATTTTCGTATTGAAATCCTTATAGGAGGACGAATTATTTATACACGCGTGGGAGGAGGGGGATAAAATCATAATTGTTACCTTTTCTCATCGTCAAGTGGTAGTCGAACTGTTAAAAGAAAAAAAAATGGAGAGCGGCAAGCTTGTTCATCAGAGCTTTCATTTACATATTTAAATGAAGTGTAAATTTACGCAGCGTAGACGAAAATTCTCTTCTCCGTGTAGCCCTTGTTATTACACGGCAGTCGAAAGAGAGAGAGAGAGCAATGTTAGCCGAGCAGTTTACGGTAAATAACCTTCAGCCCGACGAATAATAGTAGTAAAATAAAGTTGATTTATGAAGTTAAACGGTTCTTGAATGCTTGAAAAAAGAAACGAGTAACGTTAATTTACGAAAAATATTATGAGAATATATTTTAACAATGTATTTAGCTTTAAATAAGCAAAAGCTTGTGTGTGTGTGTATAATTTTCAACTCTCATTTAAAACTGTCTTGCTAACAAACAAGCCTTTAACAACGTCCCCCTCCCCCTAAATACGTTTCACCTCAACCCCTTGTTTCAAATGTACTCTTTTTTCTCCCAAAGCAAAACTACCAACGCAAACTACACGAACCCTTTTTTCTCTCCTACCATGCGTGTTACCACGCCATTTCTCCAGCTCTGTTCTGACGGGGGGGAGGCAACGCCAATTGTCGCATAATAATTTTTCCCTCTTCTATACATACATACATACATACATATACCAAAGGGAGAAACACCGAACTGAACTCTTTCTCTCAGTTCCCCCACCTGTAGCGGCACGTGACTCATCATTCTCGTTTACCCGGAAGCGCGGGCGCGCGTACGTATACGTACGTGCGTGTCTATATGTGTATATATATATATATATGTTTTTATGTGTGTATGCCGCTGACGTGGGTCGCGGTCGTTTCGTGTATATTTTTTTTCTCTCTCTTCGTTCCCTTCGCCCTCGACTTTTCTTCGTCAGAGTTATATAGATGGAGGGTGTGGGTAGGTATAGAGGTCGGGTAAAACGTTTCCCGCTAATCCGATGAATCGACTCGTGACACGGGGGATTTCCTCGGAGCCTTGCTCTCTCTCTCTCTCTACTTTTTTTTCCTTTTTGTCGCGGATTGTGTGCGGCGGTTACGGCTTTGATTGTAAAAGAAGAAGGTTGGTTGTTTGATTTATGGAGAATTTCGAAGGGAAATTACGTCTATATATACGGGTTAATTCATCTAGTTTGACTGGATACTTATATACGATATATATTGGATTATAACGCCGGTAGTCAGACACGTGCGGCTGAGATGATAATATTTTAGCCGATTAACGCACTTCGAGTGTGTGTGTATATATATATAAGAAATCGACATAGAGATGGGGATATTATACGATTGGATAAATTATACAACATTATCATCCGTATAGCTGGTCGAACGAGTTTTTAATCAAATTATACATATATACGTTATTACAAACATAAACAAGAAGAGCCGCCATAGAACAGAGTGTTATAACCATGATCTCTAAGGCTCTCTTTTCTGTTTTCTTTTTCAACTTTACGAATTCAAGTGTCATTGACTCAGACACCACACACATGCACATACAGAGGCACATATACGCGTTATATACCGCTCACGAATAATTACACCCGAATTATTAACGCAACGGTGACTAAGCTTTCGCAACACTTCAGAGAGATAACAAGCGGCCTTATATCGACCAATCGATTTCTTTCTTTTCCCACCACGTGTATTATATATACATATATATAATACGCATTATTATGCTCCCTCAACACAACTCTCTCGCTACATATATATATATACACTTGCGCAACCTTATTTTTAACGGGTTCTATTATATACGCTCGCGAATATACTACGCGTTCTATATATCGACACAAACAGAATCGAAATATATCGAGAAGCGTCGCGCGCGCGTGCGTATTTCCAGACCTCGTATGTATATATACGCGCAGCAATAATACAACATAGTTGCGCAACAGACGAGAAACGAATTCTATTTTCGCCCGGTAAAAATATGATAAAGCCTCACAGTGTGTGTACGCGTACGGCCTTTTAATTGTATGACGCGTGTGTATTACGCGCGTGCGTCTGCGAGTGCGTGCGTGCGAACGAACGAGCGAGTGAGATGGTGATATATATATAGAGAGAGCGGAGTTGCCGCCGCGCGAAAATTTAGCTCGTAAACAAGTCGCGTTTCTGTCGCGAGGCGTTTCATCATCATGGCCCGCAATCTTCTTCTTCTTTCTAGTTTTTCTCAGGCCTATTTTATATACCCACTTTTTTTTTCGTTACATCGCCGGCGGCGTGCGTGTATATACGATTATTGTCTTTCTTACGCGCGGGTGTAAGTATATTTATTTCTTTTTGTTCTCGAAAAAATTGAGGCGCCAAGCGTGTACACAATGCGTTACGTATATATAGAAACCTCGCGGGCGACGAACTGCAACGTCGCCGCCGACGAGTATTTGAATCGATGCTGTTGCGGCGAGTGAGAGATGACGAATCGCGCGCAATATCGTCGCGTATGATTTCTTGGCGTCCCGACGCAACTGTCGACTATGTATATGTTGCTTTTGTTACATATGTGTATATGAAAATTGGAGCGATACCAATTACACGCGTACGTATGTGTATGACGCGTATTGGGAGAAGGGTTTTTATATAGATAGATTGAAAAAGCCTTTGATGGAATGATGATTATATTTTCGTGGACGTGGTTTTGTTGTATAGGTCATGAAAATTAATTCGCGCGCAATGTCGCAGATAGGACGATTCGTAGTTAATTACGGTATATCGAAAGGTGACCTGAAATTAATGAAAGGTATATTGATTTTATTGAATACAATGAGTTCTTTTTTAATTTACTACAATTGACCGCGAATTATATGTGATATATTGCCACAATTATTCGAAGAAATTAATTAACAATTTCGCATATGTTACGTGACAATAATAAAGGTCATATACCAACCCAAAAAAAAACCTAATATAACGATATACAAACAATCACAGAAACCCAACCCGCGGTTCCCTATTTTTCTTCAAGCACCCTCATGTATACCCTTACCCACCACTACCTATAGACGACACTGTCGTCGTCGACGACGACACCTCTCTCTCTCTCTCTCTCTTCCTCTTACACTCCTCCTCTATCCCTCTCACGCCTCGAAATAGACACTTACGGGCTTATTCAAACAACCGATATATCCGCGTCACGCGAAAATAGTCCGCGACACCTACCGCACGCTCTCTCTCTTTCGCACACACACACATATATATATACAGGCATACTCGCCCACCGCATTCCTCGAAAGTGAATCAGGCTTGTTTTGAAACTCGAATCCATCATCATGGGATCGCTTGCTCGTTCGTTTGCTCGCTCGTTCGTTCGTTCGCTCGCTCGCTCGCTCGTTCGCGTACTCATTGAGCGATCAAAATAAATCCGGCTCGTCGCGCACACGCAAGAAACGAACGCTATAAGGGAGCTGCTGCTCGTATGCTATAAGGAAAGCAGTAGGTGCGTGGTATGTGTGTGTGTGTGTTGTTTGTTGCGTTCACGTATATATATATATCGACCATACGTTTTTATCAGGCATCTCTCGTGCCATTGACCCGTCGTCGAAAAATTGCCAACTCATAATAGAAGTGTGTGTGTGTGTGGGTGTATGTGTGTGAGAGGTTGTTGCCTAAGTGTATTAACGAGCTAGCGCGTTAGAACCTTGAGGTTTTCTAGTCGGTCGGAGTTTTTGTTGAGAGTAGTAGTAGTAGCAGGAGCTGCGGGGGAGGGAAGTTGTTCTTGTAGAGGTTTCAAAGGAACGCAAAGTTGGGAGAATCTATACGCAAGGTTAGATCGTAGTTTTCATGGTTAAAGGATTTGGTGGTGTATGTAGTTGAATGATTGTTAGAGGAAGTGCGTACTTTGGTAATACTCAGTAGCTTTATTTTTAACTTGAATGTTTTTCTAATAAATCTATATAATTGTAATTTTCAAATAATTATACACAAGACGTGCCTCACTTTATTACTGAACGTTAACAGAATTATAACCATCAATTTTCTAGAACCGTTCAAACATTAACGCACCTGTATTGGAAAACCAATATTGAAACGTTCTCACGTTTAAACAGCTCTATGAAAGAAAAAAAGAACCGAAAACATCAGTATTTTCGCCTTCTCTAATCTTCAAAACCATCTAGCACACACACACACACACCGACAAAAACAGCTCAAAATAGTATTATATACACGCACACCGTTCGTTCCTCTCCGTCTCTCCTTCTCGCCTCTGCTATTCCCATGAAATCGGCCATGTATACACACACACACAAATACGCGCGGGCGGTAGAAAAAACAAAAGTTATGAGTCAGAAAGCAAGAGAGAGGCTACTAGCCCAAAGGGAACACACAGGCCGCATGCGCGCGTTGTGCCAGCGACGAAAACAAATGACGACGATTAAAAGATTTCGAGGCAGTTCCGTTGTGAATGAACCGTGCCCCCGCAGAGCTCCGTTCGCTTGTGCTCTATATATATATATGTATATATACACCCTTTTTCACGCGCGGGATTCCCAGAGGTCGCTGAGAAAAACGTATATATGTATCTAATCTATTTTTTTCTTTTTTTTTTTGAGAGAAGAAGTACTTATATGTTTGTATGTAGGATATAGGGAATTAATGATTGAAAGGTTGCTTTTTTTTCTTGCTATATAGGTGCCGGAAAAAGACTTTGAGGAATGTCGATCGCTTATCAGCGTCATGATTTCGAGCAGTTAGTACACTTCGTAATATCTTTGAAGTTAAAAAATTGATAAATACTCTACATGCGAGCACATTCCGGTGTATATAACATTGAAAATACTATATACGCGAGGGAGAGAGAGAGATAAGCTGGTGTATATCAATTTTTCTTCATTTTTTTTTCTTCCTCTCTTACTTCGCGATTACACACTCGCATGTCAACGTCATCGCGAAGTCCGACATCGATAATACACAGACACTGACGATTTTCGATATACTTATACGTGTAATATAATAATATTCCAGGCGAAAATATCGTGTATATATATACATATATATATGTATATACGAGGGAAGGAAGAACGACGCGCGCGTGCGCATTCCGGTATGTTTGTCTTTAGTCGCTGACCTTGCGAGAGGGAAAAGAGCCCCGACTAGTTTTGCCGCGTGCGCGCGCGCGAGCCTGTGTATGGAATGCTCTTCTCTATTTGCCGTCCGCGCGCAAGAGAGTCGAGCCCTTATAGCAAGAGAGTATAAGAGACGCAGAGAGAATCCTTTATAAAGCTTGGCTTTTGCGTTTGCCCGCTACACGCGCGCTTGCGACAATTTTCCTTTTTTTTTCTTCTTCTTTTATATATAGCGCAACTAAAATGAAAAAAAAGAAGGAGAATTATATTTGGTCGCCGCTGCGTTATACTAATACTACTACTACTGCGTGTTGACGGTAAAAGGTTTCTCAGAAAGCTCTCTCTCTCTTTCTCTCTCTTCTTTCATCACGTACATACGAAATATTGATAAAGGGATTTCATGTCGACGATGCGACGGCGGCGTGTGCGATGTGTATTATTACTCTCCCTTTCCATCGTCGGTGTGGTTCTCCAACGCTGGAACGCGTTGGTATATATGAACGAGATCAAATATAATAATAAATGGTATACAAGCGCAGTGTAATAAGCTTTTTTCGAAATTACAGGGAGAAGCGCCAGCAACGTACGAAAAAAAGAAATATATTAAAAAAAAAAAAACCAAAAATGTCGCATATATTCGCGTACGGTTTTTATCGCTGAAATATTCATAGTCGAAGCGGACCGCGAATTTATACACATTATTATTTTTCTCTCTTTCCTCTCGTTCATATGAAGAATTTCATTTTAAAAATGTCAAATTTTAAAATATCACTGTCCCCGTGTGTGTGTGCGTATGTATGTATCACACATATACGTACGGAGAGTTAAACTTTCGCCGAACCGCAGACGTAAAAATATATATATATAAATATACACGTAGCATCTCCGTTCATGCGATTTTTTTTACACTTCTCGCATATATAGCGGATGAATATTAATACAGTCACATGTACACGCACGGCGCATGCATTTATTAAAATAAAAAGAAAATAAATATATGACCATCGATCATCCCCGACGCAAGCATATATACACACACACATATATATATATATATATATAAAACGTGTACACGTTCTCACAAAGCATTCCCACGAATTTACGTCGCTCTGTCGATGACGTCAGCTGAGTGAAATTCAATCGGTCGCCTAAGCTCGCACGCGCGCGCGTGCGAGTAAATTAATAAAATATTTGGTTTCGGAGCGCGCACGCGCGCGCATTAGAATGAAAGAGAGAGAGAGAGAGAGAGAAAGATACGAGAGACGCGCGTTGTGTCCGCTTTTCAGTCGACGCCGCATTCCACGGCTATATACTTCCACGTGCGTTAGATACCGACACGTGTGTGCTCGAAAAAAAAGAAATAAAAAAACGAATAGAGTATAAGTCGCTTTTCTCGCGTTATACGTAGAACGAACGGATTGTACTTGATCCTTTGCTTCTTTTTTTTGGGGGTCTGGTTTGGCGTATGACAATTTTTGTTGCGATAAAGGAGGGCAAGAAAGATGACAGGAAATCACTAATTGCGGGGATGGATAGATAAAACCGCGCGTGGATGCGAAAAAAAACACGACGAAAGAGAGAAGAAATGAAGACAAACATCCTCTCTCACTTGGTAATCTTTTTTCCAAAACGATGACCTTTTGATATAATCTCGGACGATGGAAAGAAAGAAAAAAAAAGGTTGAACGAGAGAGAGATATATACGGAACTAGAGCGCCGAAAAATTCAATAGAGCAAGCTAACCGGGTTTTCTTCAACCGACTTTCTCAAAAATCCATCGGGGTATACATTCCTTCGTACCTCTCTCTCGTTTCTCTCATACTACGGTGAACCCAACACCCCGCGCGGTCTACTACGTTAAAAGGCATATATAGTGTCTATAGAGCGGTGTCTACTGAGAGAAGGCAAGATAAACATGCACACGCGAGACAGAGATGCCGGAAGTGAAGTGAAACAAGGAGCCACAGAAAAAAAAGAAGGGAAAAGTTATCTCGCTCTCGTTGAGGGAAGAAAACAATTGCGCGAATGCATTTAAACCCGCTAGCGTTTGCGTATAGTAAATATATATATATATATATATATATATATATACACTCAACAAGTATGTGGGTATATGTTTAGAGAATTTTTAAGATTTTTATCGGTTCTGGTACGAATAGAGTATATATAGAATGAATAATAGTTACAAAGGAATAATAAAAAAACATATACAGCTGAAAAAAAGAATATACGTATATATAAAAACTTGTGTATATAGCACCGGCTTTAAGCATACACACACACCTACGTAACACCCTCAATCGTATTTCTAATACAAAACAAACTAAACGCCTCTTATCGTCTTATCACAGTCATGCCTTCGCAACACAAAAGGGCCACATTCTTCGCGTCACACTCTTATCGTAACCCAACTCACACACATATACATACACAGACAGTCGTCGAGACGGATGAATTTTATTATCACAAGCCTCAAGCGCAGAGGCGTGCGCCTCAATAAACTGTCACTCGCATGTATAGACGCGGCCTTCCCTCACCATATATATATATATATATATATATATATATATAAATACTAGCTATATATATGTATCCACACGTAGAAAAACGAGAGCATCGGTTTGCGTTGTTGTTTTGGCGGCACGTTATCTCTTTTTCCCTTTCTCTCTCCTCCTCCTCCTCTATCGGCCCATTATCACCACGACCGGTGTTTGCTGCTATATACGCTCACGCGGCAGGTAGTTCGCCAAGATGTTTGCCTCGCGCATACACACATATATATATATATTGTATGTATTCGTATATATGTATATGTATCGTCTTTCTCGAAAACTACGAAGCACAAGAGCGCGCGTGCCACATATACTACATACTTGAGTGGTTGAAGTTCGAAGGCGTGTGAGAGGGTAGAAATATATATATATTGTACCGAGGGGATGAAGTTTTGGCGGTGAAAAGTTTTTGGTTGTAAGATGTGTATAATATATAGGTGTATAGATACGTGGAAGGTCTTACTACGAGGTATGTACTTTTTATTAAGAAGTTTATAAGAGAGAAGGATAGCAAGCGAAGAGTGTATATATATATATATATATGTACACGTGCGTGAGAAAGACTGAATAATAATTCTTCTTCTTCGGGGAATCGTGACGGCGATGAGTGAATATGGAATTTAGTTAATTACCATAATCTCTGAGCAATGTTATGTGGTTTATGAGAGAGAGAGAGAGAGAGAGGGACTATATACGATAGATGAATCATTGGGTACTTTAATGTTTTTGAAATATATCAAAGGTGGGAAATATCTCATTCATGAGTGTTAGTTATAGGGAATTATAAAGTATTATACGCTGTTTATAAGCAGTACGTGCATTCATTCGGTTTAATTGTTCGAAATGACCATTTCCGGGTTTATATGAATTTTTTTATAGCAAATCAATATAATTACATATCTCGTTGAATACATGGGATAAGTTGAAATGTAGTCCAAACGTTACCTTAATCTTGTCTTAAAATGTATTGTTCAATGAATCCTATACGAAAAGTATAATTAATCTCAATTCTCTACAACCCCTCCCCTAAACCTTACCGCATATATCAAACATAACATTTGCGCACATTAAAACCTCTCTCTTTTCCGCAAATCCGGTATACGCGTACAGATACAAAACGCTTATAGACACACCAATTTCCAAACTCCCTCGTTTCGATCGAAACTCATCCTCTATCTCACACATACATATATATACACACTCTTACATCCATCCGCACGCGGTCATTGAATATTCCCGTTCATAACTTTCCCAGCAGCATGAGCAGCACATCAGAGCCACCGGCGCCGGCGCGTCCGCCGCCGACGACTACGACGACGACGACCTTGGCGGCATACTTTTGCCGGCGTAATTCCAATCTCTCTCTCTCGTATATAGAAAACTGTGCGCATATATGAGCTAGGAAAGTAAGTACGCGCGCGCGCTCGCTTATATACTCGCTGTATAACAGCCGAAAAAAAGAGCGCGCGCGCGAGATGCACTTATACTACTGCTGTCACGAGCAGGAGGAGGAGGAGGGGATTCGGTAGTGGAGGTATTGCTCTCTCTCTCTACCCCTCCCCTCTCTCCTCTCTCTCACTCTCTTTGGAAACGCAGCATACTACGTACACACACATACATACGCATACAACCGTATATATGTGTGTACGTGTACGATTGCTGCTCGACGTTCCCCTTGCGCGCGCGCGCGAGAGTTGTTTTCATTATGTCGGCGACCTCGCAAACTTGACCCTCTCCGTGAGCGCTGCATGCTGCATACACACACACACACACACACATACACATGTATATAAGCAACCGCGTATCTTATACATATGTGTGTGTGTGTGCAGCACGCGCTCTTATTAAACTTACATACCCACGCGCGACTGAGAGCGCCTTTTCGAAAATTAACGATGACTTTTACGGCGCTGTAAATCGAGAAAGAGAGAGAGAGAGAGAGAGAGAGAGAGAGAGAGAGAGAGAGAGAGAGAGAAGGAGGGTAGGAGCAGATATATACGTGTAAAGGAGAATTCGAAACGAGAAAGAGAGAGAAAGAGAGTGTCTGATAGGTTATATAAATAATCTATCAGGATTGTATACGAATCGATACAATGATTGTATCCAGTTTGTACACAAAATTGATCATATATACAAATTGCATACAACCCTGGTAGATTTTTTCAGGTAAATATTAATATCCTGACAATCCTGACAGATTATTTCTACGTCCGGGGTAAGTACAGCTGCAAGAGAGCACGACGACGTTGATGCAATAAAGTCGCAGGGCCAGTGGATCGCGTTGCTGCCTGCTGCTGCTCATGGCGAGACGGATAAATATTTATGAAGTGTATACACGTCTGTATGTGTATGTCTGTGTCTGCTGGTGTTTGTCTGTTCAGGTCTGCTAGCGCAGAAACGGAATTGATTGACAAATTCGCGCGTTTAGTATACGAGAGAGAGAGAGAGAGAGAGAGAGAGAGAGAGGGAGAGAACCAGTTTCGCGGTTGTTGTCTAGTACATATATATATACGAGTGTGCGGTTGTAAGTAGCTTAGGTGGTATAGATGTACCTTTTATAGTTGAGAAATAAGTGTAGCAGCGTGTATGGGGTATAATGATAATAAATTGCATACTACTACGACTACGTACAAGTATATCGAGACGCAGATTATTAACTTGGTTATCTTTCTTAACGGGTGTTAACAATGGTACCCTTATATATACAAAAGCTCACAAGTAGTTATCGACAAATTTGTCCAAGCTATATAATATACTCAACAAGAAGTATATATAATGAAACGAATCTGAAATTCTCTCAGTCAACTGCAAAACACCACGCAACCCACGCGCGCTATATAGCTCTTGGCGTATCTCGCGTATGGTGTTTGGATCGAAAACACACATACACAGATATACCTACGCTGTGTGTGCACTTGGAAAATATCAAAGGACGCGCGCGCAGACTCGCCGCGGTCATTGGCTACAAACTGCGTCGTAGCCCGACGAGAGTTGCAGCGCGCGCGTGATCCCTTCATATATATATATATATATAACGGCGGCGCGCCATGCGTGCACCGATTTAGCCGAGGTTGATTCTCAAATTGGCCTGTTTTCATTCGACGTCTCGTTGTTGCAGCTCTTAGTATATATAGTACGTATAGAGGAGGTGTCTTTGTACATATATATATATGTATGCGCGAAGGTTTTGGGGAAATTACCATTGCGTGGGAAAATACACAACATTTATATATACCTATATACAGAGCGAAAGAGACAGTCCGAAAAAGGAACGAAGGCGTCATTATATATATATATATATATATATATATGTAGAATTCAAATTTATTCACGCGCCACCGCAAATGTGTGTGTGTTTACGTGCACAGCCCTTGTTCCGGGAATTACAGGGCGAAGAAATTCATGAAAGTTTTATGAAGGTGTGTATATCTATACGTATGTGTGTATACAACGGTCGTATGGTGGTGCCTTTTTGCCTGATTACCCAGAGAGTGTATCTATAGTATAGTGAACGAAGGAGCGAACAAACGAAAAACACAGTCGTAAATAAATTTCCAAGAGAGAGAGAGAGGCACCTAAAAGCTTCCTTGCGCGTGCGTGAGGTCTTTGGAAACCGAACAGCGCAAGAGAGAGAGAAAGAGAGGAAACACCGTGGAAGCGCGCGACAATAGGCGAAGAACTGCGCAGTTGCGACGGAAAAAACAGCAGGGAGAGGAAGAAGGAAGGAGGAGGACGAGGAACGCGTGCGCGTTATTAAATTACGTAACTCGCGAGAGCACAGCGCGCGTACACCGCACACGGATCGAACGCCGTGACAGAGTGGTGTAGTAGAGAGCGGTAAAGACAAATTGCACGGGTGAAGTGCGATCGGATTGTTGTTGGTTGATATTTGCTGTTGGTTTTAACTCTTTGATGTAATATAATCGAGAGCTCAATGTATCATTTTGGCGTATCAGATATAATAATGGTTGCTAAGTACATTATGATTCGTTCGTGTGTTGTAGTAAAATTGAATTTTTAATAAATTTAATTATTATATATATGTATTATTAATCCAAACGTATATAATATCTCTGTACAATACAACAATAAAATTAAAACGATACTCTTACAGTCAAACGAAAAATTCCCTTTTACCATGATGATGATCATCCACACACACACACACACACACACACGACACGCCGTTACAAATCGTCAAGGGCAATCCGACACTTCCCTCCGTATATATAGTATATACACACATAGACAGGTATTACACGTTTTGCACGTAAAACGGGAGAGGCATATTAAAACCCCAGCGGCTAGTCATACTCACACGCGACATGTTTATATAAGGCGGGCGCACGCGGATACACGATCCACGTTACCCCCCACCTTTCAAAGAGAGAAAGAGAGAGGAGGGGGTTGGAGGGAAGCACCACAACAGTCCCCCTCGCACAATATCCCGGAATCTAACATGACGGGCGATCAGCGTACCTGTGTGTATATATATATACACCTCGAAAAAAAAACAACATGCACTATATGTATATATATATAACACGAAGGTATATATGTCGAACCAGAAGCCATCATATCAACGCAACTCTCCCCCCTCCCCCCACCCTTTGGTCGTGTATAATATCTCTCTCTGTCTCTCTCGGTCCCTCTGGTATATAATGCGATTAAGACTGCTGCTGTTACTGTTGCTGCAGTGTATATACGCAGCTGTATATATAGCGTACAGTAGTGACGCCAGTATAAGTAGTAGTAGTAGTAGTAGTAGCAAGAGTCTGTCGACCTCTGTGAGAAGTAAAAGAGAGGTGGGGGGAGAAGCGGACGCTTGCCAAAAAGTGTATATATACGCGAGCGTGCGACGGGCAATCGAGCGGTAGCAGATCTCGCCGCGGGCGGGTAAAGGCTGATGGGTAATTAGCCGATCGTGGGTGAGGAGACTGGTGGAGTGGGGGGGTAGAACGTGGTCTCGGTTGGCAAAGTGTTGGGTCGTCGTGGAATTGTTTTGGTTTCGTTTGTTGAAAAGGTCGATTGAGGGTAACCGTTCTTTTCTTTTTTTTTTTTCGCTTTGTCGCGTCTATATAGTAATTACGTGCGGGAGCGTATCAATTGAATTGCGGGTGGAATTATTGATAAATTTGTAGATTAAAGAAACAATCGAAGCATATAGTGTATTATTTGGTTTTGTTGTTTGTAGACACTTGAACAATAAGCAAATCATCTGGAATGATTTCGCGTCGACCTTGTAACCGTATATATATATATATATATATATATATATATATATATATATATATACTAAAGACAAACAAATGCCACCTACTATGTACTCCAAATTGAAGCAATTAGTCTACTACTACCATCTCGTCCCCTCTCTTTCATCCCTTCGCGTTGTCGCGCGAATGATACACAGCTAATAAGCAACAGCTCTTTTCTCTCTCTCTCCTTCTTGCCCTCTCCTCCTTTCTCTTTTCCGACTTAATGCCCTCGACGTCGTCGTCGTAGTCGTAGTCGTCTCCACATCCCCTGCATCTCTCTCTCATTCTCTCTCTCTCTGTCTCTCCTTTGAAGGAGCGCGCGGGATCCCTTTGATCTGGAAAACTTAAATTGCTTTCCCAAGCTTCTCGCGGAGAGAGTGAGTGTGAGAGAGAGAGAGAGAGTAAGTGAGCGCTCCGTGCTCGACTGCGTCGTCGCGCAATATTCTGCAAGGAAGGAGAAAGAGAGAGAGAGAAAGAGAGGAGAGGAAAAGTTTATCGCGTTGACGATTTTGCAGTCGTTATGTCCTTATTGCGGGCTTGCACTTGCGCATGCATGCATGCCTAAACGCCGTTGTACGAAGAGGAGTGTGGAGGACAAAAAAAATAAACGTCGGTGTTGTCGAGTTGTTTTAGTAAGCGGGATGGGTGCTCTTGTGGTGGTGGTGGTGGTGGTGAAGTCGTTGGTGGACTTGTGCAGAATGGAAATGGGGAGTTTGAGTGCGATTAGAGTTATGTAATGTTTCTTTCCTTTTTTTTATTTACCTGGGCAAAGCGAACGCGTTGAGGATAAAGCAAATGAAATTTATTTTTGTTATTAAGAACAACAAAAACAATAGCGTATATAAATGTATGAATGTAAATGGTAACATATTTTTAATAATATTACACTTTGGTTTGACGATTTTGAAAAATCTTTGGATAAAACGGACATTTCATTAAATTAAGAAGTAAATTAATTTAATTTCTACAATTAAAGTCAAGGTCGTGCAGAGTAATTACAATATTTTAAAACTAAATTTGATTTCTTCTTTATTATTTATAACGATGTATAGTACTTGCCTTTTCAATTACGTCAACTCATATTTTACGTGTATTTATACAAATTGTTTCGAAAATGTATGTTTTACTACATATTTTTCGATAAAAAAGAAAATTTTAAACCAAAAGTTCCTTTACCATATTTTGATATAATAAGAAGTCTTTAATCTCTAATATATCAAAATATAGATAATGCCTTATGAATATAGATATACATTTTCTGTTAAAAATTAACGATTTTGATACATTAAGGATTGAGAAACTACTTATTATATCAAAAAATGGTAAAGAAACTTTCGGTTCAGAATTTTCTCGTCTATTCCAAATATATATTCGGAAGAATTTGTATATTTATTTATTATTTATCTTCTGAAACTTAAGCAAATACAAATCCCAACATTTATTATTGAATACAATAAATTTTCATTAACAATGAGTGGGCGTTTTGACCAGATCTCTTCTATGTTTGTGCGTATAAATAAAAACAAAATACATTTTCTAAACACCAATATTGCAATTGCAATCTATAATATGGATGGAAATGAATCTTTATAATCCCAGTAATCCCAAAGTAACGAGAGTGAATCTCTGTCCGATAAATTAATTTCTATCGCAAGTCGGAACAATGATTGAAGAACATAAGACACCTTAACATATAAGCTGGGATAATATCATAAATTAATCAAACAAAATTATACCTGTTCCCTCTATATGAAACACTGTCTACACTCAGATTTACGAACGAACCCTGCAGAGAGAGAAAAAACAAACTCCTCGAGCATTTACCATTATGACGAACGGTAGAACAACTTATTGATCCCCATATAACCATCCTACATTTTCATATACTCTTTACGCTCATCGTTACCCCCATCTTTTTTTCTCCCATCTCGCGCTCTTTTTCCACGACTTGCACGTACTCTCCTGACCACCTGCCGCGTTTGCTTACTTGCCGCTAACTTCGCGAGCCACCCCGTAGCGGTCCGCCGAGCGCTGGAATGCGGCCGGATGAGCAGCAGCAGCAGCTGCGTAAAGGCAAGAGAGAGAGCACACAGAGGTCGAGTGGTGTGTGTGTGTATGTGTATCTATGATGTGCTTTGAGATCGTATTCGAAGAGGTGGTGGTTTTAGAAGGTTAGGGTAATATAAATGAATTAGCTTTACTTGGTTATTTATTGATTGATGTGAACAACCAACAATCGGAATCTTTTTGATATAATTGATAGAAATAATAGCGGCAATCGTTGGTAAAATAGAAGAAGAGTGTAGGTACAATAGAATTTAATGTTAAAATATCAATTTACAATGGGTACGTGACCGCGAATAGCACGTTTGAATAAGCCGAGTGGAAATACTGTATTTTGTATAGATAGTGCAGTTTAGGAATAAGTGCTGAGGAAGCATATATGTACTCGGATGACCTCCTTCAGGGCGTTGAAATTTCTCAAAGGATAAACAAGGGTTTTCGCTATAAAGAGGTTAACTTTATAGTAAATATATATATATGAAAATGTGTCTATACATTTCATATACTATACACTACCTCTCAATAATTACCAACGAAACTACTTCGTACACGGAGAAAGAAATATTTGAATAAAAATTACTATAGTTTATTGTAACCCAGGGGACAGACTGGCACTGAGAAAAAATTTACTATAGTTTAGTATAGTAAATTTTTGGACGGTTACAATAAACTATAGTAATATTTACTCAAAATCTTTCTCTCCCTGCGCGTATATATTTCAGTACAATACCAACACCGCACGTCCGCACGCATATAACGTTCAAATTTACCCATTCGCTCGTAAAAACTACTCTATAATCAAATTCCAACTAACCACCGCGAGAACAACGGCAAAACTCGCAGTTTCATGTCTGGCATTGGCTAACAATTAAGAGCTCCACGCAGAAACCGTCATTTCGACGCCTACTCTCCTCGTATATATAGTTTCGACAGCACACGATGCCGAGAGGCTTACTATACTTATACTATCTGCCTCTCTACTACATGCGCGCATTCCTTCAAATTCAATTAAACCAGACAGTCAGACAGACAGACAGACAGACACGCGCGCGTGCCCGTTTGATTAGCGCGCGCGCGCGGGCGCGCTAAAAGTTAGTTCGACTTCTACCTTAAAGTTTCGGTTGTACGTCTATATATGTAGATATCATATACACTTGCGTTCTACTGCAACATATCGCATACCGTTGTTGTTGTTGTTGTTCGGCAACTTTATCCCTATATAAAAAAAAGTCATGATCGGATGTTGCGAAGCTAAGATAAACGTTATGTGAATGATTAACATAGTGTGCATGCGTCTAAGTCAGGAAGTCGAAACGTCTTCCAGGTTAGGGCTGTTCAAATCTCTAGTATTATATAAAGAAAGGCGCTAATTAGGTTCTGTCATACCGGACGTAGTACATATATGTATATATATATATATCTACTGAGCGACAAGAGTATAGAGAATTTCAATTCGATTTTGAAAGGAGGATGCCTTTGAAACGTGCACGCGTGCTTGTAAAAAAAAGGGGCAAATTTCTCTGCGAGTGTATAATATAACACTACACACACACTCTCTCTCCATTGAGATCTCAATGTAAGGTTTATTATAACAGCAAGAGAGGCGCACACGCGCGCGTGCTGTGCTACACACTACTATTCTTCGAAGCTTATGAGTTGCATCCGTTCCATACATGTGTAGATGATACATTAAGCTAACTATACACATACACTGTCTCTATATACGCACTATAAATAAAAAATAAAAATACACGCACACACCTAATCGTCGTTTACGCCGACACGGGGCAAACGCGAGAGAGGTAATGTCACTCTTTTTCGGCATTATTGTTCATATATATATATATACATTCTTCGTCGAAATATACCTTTTCATTCTCTCTCTCTCTCTCTCTCTTTCTTCCCGGCAATCTAGCAGCGGGTAATGTTAGAGTAGCTTCGTTTCGCGTTGTAGCTACGTGTATATACGTGCCTACCACACGAACACGTCAAGGTGTGCATTTGTAGCTGTTCCGTTGGTATAAAGTGTAGAGAGAGAGAAAGAGCAACAACGAGCGTGTGGAGAAACTACGGGCTTCAATTAATGACAGGCCGGTGTATATACGCACGTGTAGTTTGCATATATACGATGTACACGCGCGTATATATGTATATTCTCGAAAAGCTGATAACGAGTCGCAAGCGCACGCGCGCGCATTCGTGAAAATACCATACGGTTATCCTTATATCTTTTTTTTTTCTTTTAATATATACGCTCGCGCGGTTTCGATTTTATATTATTGAGGCGAGCGCATCGTCGTCCATATAGCGAGCGAGTGTTATTTACGGCGAAAGGGTAAAAATTATACTTTGTCGTCGCGATGAGACGTGTATCGGAATGAAATTGGTGGATGATATAGTTAGAGTATATACAACATCCCACCGCCGTAGGCACTTTTATGTATATATAGGATGAAAAAGAAGATGTATATACCACGAGTCTTTCTCAAATGCTTTTCTTCAAACAATCTACATACATCCGTCATCCTCAATCGTTATAACCTCACCCGATATACATCAACCCACGAAGCTACCGCGTGTGCCATGCACCGTGCGCTAATTGACGCCGCGCACGTTCACTATCAAACAGCTCCGTCAGTATATATCCTCACCTCAAGCTACTCTCTAGACGCGGAACCGCGCCGCCGACGGCAGAAGGCCGCTGCTTGTACACACGCACATCACACATCTGCTCTCTCTCTCTCTCTCTTGCAATTATCCTCTTCGATCGCAATGCGATTACACACCGCGTGCGCCCGCGTGTGATGTAGCTTTCTCGCATACGGTAGCTCGTTCTCTCTCTCTCTCTCTCTCAGCGTGCATGTAGATTAGACGAGCTGCAGCCGCGCTATGGTGAGTAGTATAGTAGCGTGCGAGCGAGCGAGAGAGGCATGCAAACTACTACCGGCGCGCGCGGCGTTGCTTTCCGCGAACTATATTTCATGCCGTGTGCGAGAGTTGTATACGTATATACGTATAGCTTGTCGGAAATAAAACGAGTGCGCGGTTGGTTGAGAAGAAGAAGAAGCCAGCTGGTCCGTATCGTGCGTATATACTTTTCTTTTTTTTTATTCAAGGTGTTATACGGAACGCAGTGAAGTTTGAAATTAATTTTTATGTATATATATATATATATATATATATAAGAGAGAATAAATCCTTTTTGGTGTATGTGTGTGTAGGTTATAACAGTTGAGACCGGCGCTTGCTTAGAAATTTCGGGCGGCAAACTATATACTGCGCATATATTTTCCATGGTTATTATATAGCTCTGCTGCTGCCGCCGTGGAAATGTTGGTTTTGCAAAGCGCTGCGCGCGGCGTGTCTGTTATTGGAGGAAACGAATTCACGTATAATTTGGATTGTTTCATGCGATGTTTGAAGTTTCAAAAGGGTAGTTTTATATAGAGAATTTGAATTTTCAACTGAAAATCTGAAAATTGCAAATGCATTATTATACGAAAATTTGCTTACAATGTAAACAACAGCCTTTTACCAAAAGGATATACATAAATACATTAATGCGTGTCGTATACATATACCCTCATTAATAAAAACATTATTTACAAGCTTACATATACGATAATACAACCCATCGCACGCATATATATATTGTGTATATATACATACCACTCTCGAGCAGCATTTCATTTGCCTTTTTCCACGTCAATTCCCATCGCGCGCAGGCGTACTTACCTTCGTCACAACAACTCATTGTCATCGCACAGACAAAACAATTCAGCTCTCGCGCCCGCTTCTACGTCACAGACCATCCTTCTCTTCTCTCTTTTTCTTCTTCTTCTTCTTCTACGTCTTCTTCCCACAACATACCGGTATACACATTCTCTCTCTTTCTCTCTCTCGTTTATTATTACAACTTGTAATCTCTTCTTTCGCCCCGTGCCGCGAGGGAATTTCTATCCGGTCCGAATGACGTCAGGAGAAGCATCGGATAAACAACGTGGCCGTGTAGAGAGAAGAGTAGAATGACGAGGTGGAGGAGGAGAGAAGAGAACCTTTTTTTCCCTTCAAGGAAACGATTCGCTTCTGTATATAGAGAGATACTATGACTGTAGTATTAAACATTGCTTTTACAGGGTGTTTGGGCGATGCTCTCATGCTATTGTATGTTGCAATTGGTTCAGGTTGGTTTGCAAATAAGTATTATTGATTATAGGAAAAGGAAAACAGATTTTTGCAAAACCATATGTGTGATCTATGTCGAGGTTTGATTATTGTATTCTAAAATTTCACATTCTCATTGTTATATGAATTACAATTTAATAATATTGTATATCTCATTGAAGAATGTAAAAGAGAAATTTGAAAAACCATTCCACGATTGTTAGCAAGACGGATAATTTCCATCTGAGCAATTGCGTCAGGTGCAGTCCTCTACCATCATACCCACGCGTATACGACTTTCATTTCATCTCAAAGCCTCCCGCGCAATAAACCTACGCCCTTGCACGTGTTATGTACCACGTACTTATCCACGTGTACAGTAGAAAATTGTATATCTTTTGTATAGTTATATATACATTACTTCAGTAGTGTACAAATATTGTGTACTTTGTTTTAACTAAATCGATTAATAAGACTAATTCCGTGGTTGACGCAAACCGCGTACCAACCCAGGATCTCAATTTGCACTGCTATAGGCCAATTATTCGCCCACGCTCATCCCCTAGAAAATAGAAGAAAGAAACCAAGAGAGAGAGAGACGTACACGTGTGTGTACTACGTACGTACGTACATACGTCCTTGACGAAGTTTCTGCGGGGGGAAAATCCCGGACGCGCCCCTGCTGAGATGAGAAAAGCTGGGAAGCCCACGCGTAAGCGATTATACGCGCATAGCGTTGCGTGGGTAGTGTAGGTGTCGGATTATTGGATGCGTGTGTATATATATATATATATCACGTGAAGTGAAAATATGTGGGTGTGAAGTTTGTTTTTCAAGGGATGTAATGTTGGTGATGGATAGAATATTGAGAAGAATTTCATTGTGGATGTGGTTATACACGGTTTTGAGTGACGATTGTCGTTAAAAGTGTTTTAGTATTCTAAGATTTAATGCTTATAGTGACTGTGTTTTCCGCAATGTGAAAAATATAAGAAAGCGTCTGAAAATTGAGAGAGAGGGAGAGAGAGAACGAGTCAAAACAATCTATTTATAAAGTTAGTGATTTTTCGACGCGTGTATATTTCACTGTTGAATAATTCGCAGTCCGCTAATAAATACACAACAAAATAAAAGTAGAAAAACATATATATAAAAAAAACACACACAGAGACCACGAGGTGCAAAAGTCTCTTTTCCCTGGTTTTCCGAGTTGTTTATTTTTCTTTCGCAAATGCTACTTCGCGATGTTGCTGCTACTGCTACTGCCCCCGCACTTTTTCTTCCCAGAACATCAACTTCAAAGTTGATTACGCGCTTTCCGCTTTTATTAATGCGTCTGCTCCTCGCTCGAATTTTACATATTTATAGATGTATATGTATTACACAACCGTATACACATATCAACGGGTTAATAATTTACCGCACTTTCCAAATCAAACGCGGATCCACAAATACAGCCTCGTCATCGACATGTGAAATTTCAAACCGTTCTCTCTCTCTCTTTCTCTCTGCTACGAATCAACACCGCGTTATTCGACATCAAAGCGGCAAATCACGAACTATACACAGTATACGCGAGAAGGAGACGGAAAGAAAGGGAAAAAATCTCGACGTAGAATGACACTAGCAGATTTAGCGGGATAAACAGACACTCGCGACGCGATAATTGAGAACGTAATCCGCGAAACGGGCGCGTGCGGCGCGCGCGGCGTTAATCGCTCAGGAGATTTGTGCTCATGCCGCATGTATATATATACACATACATACATACATAGTACGCTTACTAAGCGGTGCAATTAAGAACTTGAATTTTCACTCTTGCGGTGTATGGTAATAACGACATACGGCTAATATAAGAGAGACGCTGCTCGAAGGAAGTTTGAATTTTGACCGCGTCACGCGCGTTGCTGCTGTGTGTTGAGAGAAAATTTGCATTTCTGGTTGTACTCGATTTCGATGTATGGCGATGTTGTTGTCGCGTTTATGCGAGAGTTTTACAACGTGTAACGACCGAATTAATTGCTCGATCTGCTCCTTTTTTTGCGATTTGAGAAACTCGACTTGGATAAACGGAACATTATAGATTTTTTCGCGCACGCGCTGTGTATAGGAATTTTCCAGATATATACGATTATAAAAATTTAGTCGTCGATCGATCGCTTTTACGCTTTTGGTTTTTAAAGCGTATATATATATGTATATGTATATTAATCATTTATCTTAAAGATCGCCAAAAATTCACTTAATACAGCCCCTAATTTGCATACTATTATCGCCAGGGAAAGAAAAATGAACAGCGATATGTCAAAACTCTCTGCGATGTGTAACGAGATGCTGATCCATCAAGTGTAAAGGGATTACAGTGAATTAATTTCTTTAACGCTTCTGTAACGTTGCGAGTGAAAAAAATGTGGTGAATCAAGCGTGCTACGGTCAAATTATAGGGACGATGGTCGGTATATATACTTTTTCGTGCGAGTATTAATGGCCGCAGTTTTAGGGAACCGTATATCGTTGAGCGATTAATGAGAAGATGTCGGTGAGGCTGGAGTTCTATATAAGATTTTTTTTTAGTAGCTTCGCCTGAAGTTGAAGTAACATAAACTTTTTTCGATTTATCCATACTGACGGTACTTTAATTTTAATATTTTACATATATTTTTGTTCGCTATAAATCTTCATAATTATCTTTTATTTCTAATGTTTCTGATGTTATTTTCATTATAATTGTGAATTCACATTATTATAATTTTTAATAAATTCCAATTCCCCTATAATCGTAAACAAAAAAACAACTAAAAACCTGAAAAACTTCTCGCCACTAACCATACCGGCTATATATCGATCTATATAATCTACATCGCTCTCCTCGTCAATATATATCCATACGTTGAAATTTCGTTCCCCAGGTGTTATTCCGATCGATGGGATTTTCACTCTGGAAATCGCGGGAATGCGGCACGCCGTTAGAATATTGAATTCCTCGCTCTCGCGCTATCCGTTGAAGCTACGAGTGTGTATATATATATATATGTAGCTCTATATACATATACTACTCGACGTTTGAGTCCACATATATACGTGCATTGAATAGTTATTTATTATTTTTGTTATTATTATTATTTATTTTTTTTAAGAACGTGCAGTGTACATTAAAGCACTTAAGTGTTTATGTTTTCGCCTGTTTATTTTTCATTGTACAATATTACGTAATCTAGTCCGTAAAAAAAGAAGAAATTACCATATCCCCAACGACGTCAGCACCGAAATTAATCATATACACACGCGTGTCACCGAAAAAAAAAAATAAACCATTTCTCGCGTGCTCTATACTTTACACAAATTAAAATCATCCTATTGAACAACTGACACAAACTGTTGAAACTACTACGATGTTTGCGTGTATATACGAACTTTCTGCAATAACTACGCGCGTCATGCAGGGATACACTTTCTCTTTCTGGGGATCAGGGCGAGAGACCAGGGGTGAGATTAATTGACGATAGCGTAGCCGATCATCATTATTGATCGGCTTGTGCAAGTCGACTCTCCAGTAAACGTTGATGTAAATGAGCTGTGCGCGATGTCACCCGTTTTCACGTAGAGTTTCCTCCACGTGACGGTGTGTATGTTTATGTGTGGTTGTGCGAGTGTTTTTTTTTTTTATGATTCTGGTTGTTTTTCATAAAGCGAAATGGGTTCTTTATAATCACGCACGAAAATCGTGATGTATATAGCTATAATTGTCATTGCTACTTTTTACAACTCATTTATCTTTAATCATACTATGCGTTGAAACAAAATATTGTAAAGAAGTAATAATATATTAAACATTTTTGGGTTTTGCTTTATTTTTTTCTTCATAAGATTATTTTTCGGATGGATATATATATTATGATTAAGAACAACATTATATTTCTGTTTTTTTGATTACGAATTAACGTAAGAGATAAAATTTCTCATTTACATTTGACAACATTTACATTTTCGTAATTTATATACTTGCAAGTACACGATTATATTATTAAAAACGTTTCCATTTGATTACCACATCAACGTTAAAATATCGCCAATGGTTTTTTTTTCTTACCACCAGAGCATTAGAAAAACTACTCTCTTACATCGAACACTCTCGAGAGAGTTTTTCTCATACAACACACAACTCCCGCTCTATATACAGAGATTTCTCATTGCGAGATAGATCAACGTCGCCGCCAAAAATCAGGCGCGCACGAGAGCGTAACAACAAATCTTGCGATCTCGCTTCAATATACAAGGGAAAGTCGTCGTTCACATAGCGACCGTTGAGAAGAGAGAGAAAAAAGAAACACTTGCACACCTCTATATACATATATATTCTCTCTCTCTAACGTTAATCAAACGAAATTCCCTACGTCGGGCAAATACACCATTACAAAGCTTATATTGCCGCAAAACAATGATTCTATTGCGCACTACGCACAGAGTGAGAGAGAGCAATTAGTTTCGCTCGCTGTTACGCGAAGGAAAAGAGGAGTCTCACGTGACGCGAATTGCGCAAAGAATTACCGGGCGCGCGCGTGTGCGGTACGATTAAAAGGACAACGGCAGCAGTATAGTTACACCGCACCATACGGTGCTATCATATATATA